>VZSZ01002378.1:381904-405429 GCA_013398815.1 Ibidorhyncha struthersii
AGGAGAAATCCACAGTAGAATAATTCAGAAAAGCCACTAATGTGTTAGGAAAACCACTAAAACTTTAGCCTATTTTTACAAAATCCTTAACCTCAGTGAGTAATCCTAATTAAAGGAAAACCTTCAAAGGTGGTGGAGCTACCTGGATTATTTTCTTATTACTTATTCTCACACAGAAATAAACTCTTTGAGTTATCCTAAAAACATTTCAGGAACAGAAGAAGAGAAAACTGTCTTTGCATTTCCATTGACTTCTATTACTTTGCTATATTCTTCAACACAAATTATAATATTTTTAGTTTTTTGTGGTTCTAAATGGTACTGAGGTTGGGAAGTACAGATCCAAAATGAAAATTATTAGAATAAGCAAAAGATTTTTCAGCTATATAACTAAACTACTTAAAAGTAAGAATAGAAAGGAAAAAAAAAAAATCCTTATTAAGTAAGGATCTTACTGAGAATTTAGATATGACCTATGAGATTAAACTATGGTTTTCTGTTTCATGTGATAGTGAATATAGGAACAAATGCAGGCTGGTTAATAAGAATGTGTAGGTGGAAATGACTTAGAATTTTGTTTACTCTTCATATAGATTTTAATATTCCCAAAGGAGGATGGGACAAGATAATCTCCATCGTACAATTACACAATGAAATCTCAGGTCAAGTAAAATGGATTTTTAATTAATCTATTAACATGGGAATGAAAACATTAAGACTAATAGGAAATGCAGTACCCATATTCAGGGGCAGGCAGAGAAGTGTTTTTAGTGATAAATGCCCTGAGTCTAACCTCGATTGCATGAACACGGGTTGGAGGAAAACATAATCAAATACATTGCATTCAAATGGCAAATAAAATAAAAACCAGTGCGTCTTTATTGGAATATAAATCATAACACATTAAACAAAACTCTTTGAGACAGGAGTAATGTCAAACAAGAATTCTGACCTTGCCTGACCTAAATGCCAATATTTTGATTCCATTCCTTTATAGTTTATACTAGCTTTTAATTTTGACTGGGTGAGTGGACACCATACACACATGTTGTTTGTACAGTAGACCCAGCAAATATGCTATTTACAAAAGGGAACTGCCTATAAGAGGATGTATGACTCCTCAAAGACCTTAAACCTCATCTTGTTTACAAGTTTCAGTAAGGACCTTGGCATCACTATGGTATTGAAATCTGTTCATGTTACAAAAATTGGGAGGCATGTTAAAGCACAGGAATATTAAAAAGAACATAGAGGAAGAATTGCATGTCCTTAGAGACTCAATTAATAGAAATGGGATAGTTTTAATAATGAATGTTCAAGGTCACACACTTTATTAGCTATAAAGTGAAAATTGAAAACAACTATACTGAGTAAAATATTTGGACTATCAGTCACTAAGGGGTAGGATGCAGTGTGACTTGGGTTACCTAAATACACCTGTCTACCTATTGTTTTTTTATAGGCATGGTAGAGGTCTGGAGTCTTATAGGTGATGGAGATCTTGGCTTGGTTCGGTTGCACCCAAAATGAATATGTGCCTTGTACTAGGCAAGGATATCCTGCTTGGTCTCACAGTGCCACTCCACCCCGTGCTGGGTCTCTCATAGGTTCTTTGTAATATCCTCCCAGCCCCATGCATCTGAAGTGGTGCTAGATGTCTATGTTTAGGTAACTGAATTAATCTTGAAAAAGAGGAAGGTTTCCTCTCAGTCTTGTGTCAGATTTGGCAAACTACATGCCTATGTTGGAGAACCTAGAGGATTGTAAATGATTTAGACAGGTCTGTTTCTGTCACTGAATCCTGCCCCTAATAGCTGAAAAGGTCTGTAGGCATCAGTGACTGATATCACTGCGTGTAATTGCAGTAAGGACTAAGCATGCACGAAGATAGCTACCTGTGGTATTTTATCCTCAGAGCAAGTTTCATGTGGATGATGATGATTCCTATGGTGATAGATGGTGAAAAAGCTGAATCACTGAAAAATACCCCAGTAACAGTCCAGAATGCATGCTGTATTTGGTTTTCACATGGTTAAGAAAGAGGAAGTCAAATTAATAAAAGCTATTTCTTGCTATTTATTTTCAGAAGTTCTAGAAGGCCACTAGAGTGATCAAGGTAATAGAGGTTACCAGAGGACACTGAAAATGTAGCCATAAATTGTATTTTGTATCTTTAAATGCATCAGAGGTAAAAACACCAAAGAGAGAAATAATCTATTTAACCAAAATGCTGCCCCCTAAGAAAAACTATGCATAAGCATACCATAATAAAGTTTTGGCTGGAAATTAGTGGAAGTTCGGGAGACCTCAAATAAAGCAAGTACTGGAATATTAAAATAATGAGAGGGAAAAAATTATTAGTTTCTGGATGCAGGTTGATTAACTTAAGAGAAGCTGACTTCAGTTACAGGGGCAGGACTGGACACAAAATCTTTTCCGCTATATACTGCATTTGTCTGAGAAAGTCTAAAATCCACTATGAGTTGGAGAACTGATTTTCCCTTGATAGAATAATTCTGTGAATGATCCTTGTATTGACTTTCCTTACAATTGCAACAGTATTAATGTAGAAGTGTTAGTCCACCTTTACACTCACTTGAGATATCCATGTCTAAGAGCTTTCTTATACTGTTTTCTGCCATGTTTCCATGTTGTAGTACTTTATTTTAAAAAGCAGGCACTGGTATCTTAAAAAATACCTACACATTGCATCCAAACCTGCCTTTTTGCAGACTTCCACTTGAATGACTTGTAGAGCAGGAAGGGGTTTTGAATTTGAGTTTCTGCTTTGTCACTAGATTTTAGACAGAGCCTTTTCAGACTGTTTGTTACAGTGCATTACAGCTAGCAGAAGAATTGGTACATAAACATTATAAATGCTGCTTAGAAAATTGTCTTTGCACCGCTTCCTTCTGAAAGCACAGAATATACTGTTGTGTTCAGTATTTACCAAAACAAAACTAATTCAAATTGACACTTTCACGATGCTTTTGGCATACTAAGCAGATGGATTCCTAAAATAAAATGGTAAATTAAGCAATTAACATACATTTATAAATTTAATAATATAAGCGATAAAATAATTTAAAACTGTGACGACGAATAAAAATTCAAATTTTAACAAAGTAATTTCCCAGATCAGCATGCCCTGTGGTAAGTCTTTTCTTGCAGAAAAAAATTGTCCATATGGACAAGTAATTTCCTTTGATTCTTGCCCCCTATATTTCCACAGACCAATTATACAGGTGTTAAGTATTTTCTTTTTGATTACAAATGCCAAAAGCATTCTGAATCCTGCAGTAAAGCGACAGATCAAAATGATATGAGCAGACAGCTGAATGGCCATGTGGGACAATTAGTGAATTTGTACATCACTTACTCAAATTTACAGTTTATATAATGAAACACAGTATATGTACTTAATCTTTAAAGGCATATTTTTAGTCAGCATGTAAGTATAAATTGACTTTCCTGTATATGGTTTAACAACCGTATAAGCAGTATTAAATTGAGCTAGTATTAAATTTCAGAGCAAGCTAAAGCATTCATATGACTAATAATTATATGGTGTATACATTTCTAACGGGATCTTATACCTCAGATTTTAACAGCTAGCATTTATCTGTCCTTCTGCCCTGTGGAAGTTAAGGATCAAGCACCTCACTCCTTAGTTTCCTCTTCTGTTTCATACCTATCAGCCACACTTTTTTTTCAAATTGTTAAACCGATTAGAATGACATAGTTAAACTTAGACCAGTTGTTTTTAACTTCTGTGTATTATCAAATTCATTGCTTTTGAACTAAAAAAAAAGTCTGCTTTTTCCAACTGTAAATATTCTATGTCATTAAAGATAGTATCCTTCTGTATATACCTTATCTTGATTTATAATTTCAGAGGATCACAGTCCTGAGAATATTACTGCTACACTTGCTGACGAAAGCTTCTGAGCTTCTGGACCAAACCCACTGTCGTGGTTTAACCCCAGCCTGCAACTAGAACCACACAGCTGCTTGCTCACACATCCCCTGCTGCTTCCCCCAAGCAAAAATAACAATAATAACAATAAAAATGACAATAATGACACGGGTCACTCTCACCTTGGCATTGTCCCAAGCAGTGATTGTGGATTTCTTCCCCCCGGCCAACCCCCATTTAGAGACTGAGCATGATGTCTATGGTACGGAATATTTCATTGGCCATTCCATCATTCTATCTATGCTTCTGTGGGAAGCTGAAAAAAGTCCTTGAGTATTGTAAACATCCCTTAGCAACAACTAAAAACAATAGGTATTGTTGACAATCCTTTACAGCAATCACTAGAAAGAAAATTAACTCTTTCCCAGCTGAAACCAGGACACCCACTGAAATCTCTTTTCTCACTCTTCAAATACATTCCCCATCACAGCTTCCTCATATGGTCAGGAGCTTCAGTGATTAGTTCACTTCTTCTCCACACAGAAATGCCTCTTCTTATACTGTAAATAGACAGTTTAGTCTTCTAATTTCTCATTATACACATAGACTGGATTTTCCCAATTCCTACATATTCATCTATCTAAACAACTTTTTCATATAGGAAAGAGCTAGTGACTGATTTTCTTCTGTGGCTTTGATATTGTTTTTCAAGATAGGATAAGGTGAGATGGAAACTAATATATCAACAATATACCACGTTTTCACTTCAAGGAGTCAGAAATGGCTAAGGTGCTATAATAGTTAAACAAATGGGTAGGTTGCCACCACTTGCCGTAGTATTAAATGCACATGCTACATTCTACAACATTACGTGCTGCAGCATTATGTGCACATTTTATACTTATATATACACATGACAATATCTATTAAAAATTCAAAGAAATATTTTTTAGTCTTCATGAACTGAGCTTACCCATTAGTACATTTATGTATTAGATATAAAATTAAGCTAAATGTTTTTTTGCTACATCTTTTTCTTATGATATTGAAAAGTTGGTAGTACAACCTTTTTTAAATTGAAACAGAAGAGGCTGTAAGCTTTAAATTGAAATAGAAGAGCCTGAAAAGGATCTACCTTTCAATCAATTATTTTGCTAATTTTTTGTCTGTATGCATAACTATTGTCAGGTATCCATGGTTGCACAGTCCTGAAAGACAAGCTAACAGAAAATACTGATCAGATATTTGCCCTCCTACCAATTTTACCAGAAAAAATGACATATAAACAAAAATGAAAATGCTCTAGTAAAATTATTTATAGTACAGTGTAATTCTGTTATATGATTTCATCTTTGTTAGCATTAAAACATTCTGACATTTCCTAATTAATGTTATTATATATGCTAATTCTTGGTAAGAGAGGTCTAAAGAGCACAGCTGAGAACATTCTTGTTTGCATAATTGCTCTGAGCAGCTGTATACCTTATTTCTTCAATACAAAACAGTAAATACCAGTTAAGCCATCTGAAGATTTGCTAGTGCCATTTCCATTTCCAATCAGTAGATGATTGAAATTACCACACATAAAAATACATGTTTTCTTAAGAAGTTTGAATTGGTGTATCTTTATCACATACATAACTTCAAATGCATGTCTCTTATATACAAAGAATCTGACAGTCCGTTTACTTTTCCTTTTGTTTTGCTAAATGGTGTCATCAAGATAAGACTTAAATGATGTGCAGTGTAACAAAACATCACTGTGATTAATTTTTTATTAGATAAGTTTATGTATCCTGCAAGTTTATTCTGCTAGTTTCTGTTAAACCAGGTTTAGGATATCAAGATAATGTGAGATGAGAAATAAAGATTGCATGTGCTGTGCACAATTAAACAAAATGTTGCACATTTTACCACCTTTTCCTGGAAAAGCTGCCATGTGATGTGCAGAAACAGGGTTCCCTGTGTGAGGGAACAGCCTTTAACACGATTCCTGGTTACTTTTTAATGAGCAGCAAAAATCAGGAAACACCTATAATAACACACCACCATTGGGGCCCAGTTTCTGTTTGTGTGGCGTGGATGTGTTTGTCCCGGAGCTCTGCAGAAATGTTTCCTACCTGCTGAAAGGGGACTGACTGCCCGTGGTCACTGATGGAGATGGCAGAGGAGCCCACTGGAGGTGACTGCAGGGGCTGCCGCAGTGACACAGTGACACCCTCTACTCCCTCCTGCTTCCCCCTTCTCCATCGCCAAGGGGCAGCCCTCCCTGTCCCATTACTGCCAATAGACCTGATTTTGGAGAATTCCTGGTTTAAAATGCTAATTATAAAAGAAAATTGTAGTCATAATTTATGCTGATTACTTGGCAGTCCAAAAAAATATCTTGCTCCAGAAGTTTCAGAAGTATCTTAACCCTTCTCACCAGTTTGAAGGTAAATGCATAAATGCACAGTAGCGTGAGCAATAACCTACACATTTCTGAATGTTTTAGGATCTATCTATGATTTCCTTTCCCTTCATAAACATGAAATTAACTTCCAGATCCAACAAAACAATGTGTCATTTTTCTAGCTTAGATAGATTTTGTTTTTCTTTTCTTTTTTCTGCGCTGCAGTCTTTGTTGCATTGCTTTACTATTCCATATGGCATGCCTTTGGCTAGCTCTAGGAAGTGTCACAGCTTCACTCTCCATTAGTTCCATGATATCATGCTACAATAGCAGATTATAGCTAAAATAATTCTGTATTCTTTTATCAGGGAGCATGCTAGCAAATTGATCTGTTAATGTCTGACAGTAGTGAAATGCTGGCACTTTAGACATTCGTATAATCTGTGTATATATTATATGTGCTCTATTTAAGGCCATCCTCAGAATAACTAAAACCAATATTGGCTTTGTGTATATTTTATGGTAAAACACTGTGCGTGGTTTGTCACTCCTTCTTCTGATGTTACATGTGTTCCAACAAAAGCAGCCTCAGTGTCCAGACCCACAAGATGCCGAGCACTTTCAAATCCCAGTGAAGTCTGTCGCTGAGAACAAATTATGTCTTACAACTATTTACACGCTGTGGCGTAAGTCCCTTATGAGCTTACACAGTATGTCTGTGTGGATGTGCACGCAAATTGAAATGCACTTGCAAAGTGCATCTCACTGTGTGATACCTCGCCTGCGCCTTGCCTTCGCTTGGCTTCTTCCCTGGTGCCCAGTCCCATGGGTGCAGTGGGTCAGAGGTGACCCATGCAGGTGACCTGGTGATTCCATTGCCTACAGTCATCTTAAGTGTGACCACTAATTCAGTCTCTCAAATATTTTAAGAGTTTGTCAGATCCATATCTGAAGAACACAAAACACGACTGACTGACTGACTTCAACACTATTAAATTTGTTTGTATTTTAAAAGATGTTGGATGTAATTTTGTGTCATGTTTTATGTAACTTTTTTCATATTTGCAAATTTTGTTTGTCATAAGATCTGCCTGATAACAGTTTTACAAAACGGTTTTAATCAGAAAAAAAATAATTAGAAAACCCACTGTTATAACCAAGTTATATTTCAGTGTGATCTGCTTTCATCCATACTTACTATTTTCCTCAGTGTTTGTAGCCTTCATAACATACTGTTCAACCATAAGAAGATTTTATGTCTGTTTAAAATTTATGTATGCAGTTTGATACTTTCCTAATGTTTCAAAACCTTTCTAACAACAATCCCAGCAAACATTACTACTTCCTTAAACGTTTCAATTTAGCACTGCTCTTCTCATATTAAAGAGTAGCCCTTTTTGAGTTGAAAATTCTGTTAATAATTGATACCATTTATCAAGAACAGCCAGCGTACCTTTAAGTGAGACTGTGAGGCTTCACCAAGGGAAAAGGAGATATTTCAAAAAGTAAGGTAGGTAACTGGGTGGGTTGTAGTAGAGGAAGTAAGATGACTTTAGCACAGCAAGTGGTAACTCCTGGACTGGGAGATATGGTCCACGTTTATGTGGTTACCTCTCTGCAACCACTGTTTCTCAGTGCAGGTGTAGCTGGTGAGGTCAGCAGTCCAAGCTGCCTTACTGGGCATTACGCTGCATCCACCACGGACAGACAGTGAAGGGTACATGGAGCAACCCTGGCAGGATAGCACTGTTGCTCACAATCCATGTGTGCCAGCTTGGGTCTATTTCTGGGGTTTTAACTCTGTTTTCGAAGTCTATTATAGAATTAAGTCTTGCTTATCTCAGTGACCATTGTCCTCATACTTTCTCATGACAGCTACTTTCTGCAGCAATATTTTTAGCTCATAATTCTGTTTTTACTTATTTCAGGAAAGAGTAGGGCATCCCCTGGGATTGGAGTTAGCAGCTTCAAGAAAAGACCTGCACAGACAGGGTCATACACTGTGAACAACTGCTTATAGTAGTGACAAATGTATCAATCCTGCCAAGCTCAGAACTATTCACTAACTCTTGGAATTAATTATATCCCATTAGCAACAACACTGGACAGGCATTCAGAAAAAACAGCTTAGGTGATATTCATTATTACAAACGTCTGTATTTAAACACTCAGGCTCTCGAGTGAGATTCACAAGGCTGACTCCAGAAACTTAGAACAGACTAGTAGGAAATTTTGACTTTAGACTGAATCTCAGACTGGTTCTGTACTCCAGATGTCAAAGTCAGTGAACAGGAAAGTCAAGGAACAGGAAAAGCTGGAGCTTAAACTCATAGCTACTACATAATTCAGTTACTTTTCATGCCTCTAGCTAGTCGCCTCTGGGAAACTGAAATGCATAGCCAAAGGCATTTATGTCCAGATCCAAGTGCATTCAGCATGATCTGAGAAGGTCGATCAAAGAAGTCTCTGTGCTGGATATCACTTTTTTGTATTCAGGACAAGGTGAACTTTGAAACAGGTGCCTAAACAGTCAGCAAGCTGGAAATAATACAGAGTATGCCCAGTATTGTAACTTGAACTGTTGACGGAACTTTTTGTCTCAAGTCATCAACACAGGGAGTATCTCAGTTTAAAGGTTCTTAAATCACTCTCCTGAATTTAAGCAACTAAAATTCCATGCAGACAGGACTTTCAATAACTGAGTGGTTCACTGAGCACTTGACTTTGATATTTATTAATGCAAAGTGCTATATATAAGATATTGGGATATAATGCCATCTACTGGCATTTTATTTGCTATTTAATTGTGTTGCTTAGGCTTATGGAAGACCCCCCAGCTTCCTGGAGTGGCTACTGCAGGCTCTCAGGGATACCTCAGACTACTGAAAATGAAACTATCAGGTTGATTTATTTACCAACACATAGCTGCAAGTAGGCTGGTGATCCAGAAAGTCACAGGGCTTCTGTGGTTCACATGTCAGCTCTGCAAAACTCATGTGGATGTTTTGGACAGCCTGGAGTATCTAAAATGTCCCTACATGCAAAAGGATATGTAGGAAACTGAAATGAGCTCATAACTTCTCTACATGTAAATAGGATCTTAAGCACCTCTTCACAGACCACCTGCACGCAGAAAACTATGTTTAGTTATGCAAATCTCAAAGTAAGCAAAGGCCACTTGGTTCTCTTAATTGTTGTGTGGAGACACCTGGGCAAATACCTCCTCTCAGTCTTCTTTCACACAGAAGCAGCTGAGTGAACTAATTTTGGCAGACATCTAACTTTAAGATGCCTATGATCAGCAAGAACTGAAAGATCCTGTAGTTCAACCATTTCTAGCATATTTAATTGTTACAGGTAGACAGAGAAAAAGAATGAATAGTGTAATTATTATTAAAGTGCTCAATTGCACAGAACAATTTAATGACAATTTACTAATACCCACTTTGGCTTTGGTATTATTATATGTATTATTTTGCTATTACCTTTTATTATTTTTAAATATTGGTTTTATAAAGATTTTTTTCGTTACTGGTGAAATTACGCTCGAAGAGAGAGACATGTTGAGAAAGCTTTAAGTGCAGGATAAGTAGGCTGCCTGTAGCAGATATTGGCTATTTCTTAATATGTACACAGATACAGAGTAAATGATCTTTGGCCCATCTATTAGAAACAAAATTACTTTCAAGTAAGATATCTCTCAGAGAGGATTAATTACATTTTTACAGATCTAAAAGAAAATAATTACAAGTAGATTAAGGCTATTTCTAGAATTTCAAATAGGATCTTTTGGGGTTTTACATTATAAAGTTAGACACATCCAACATATCTAAGTGATGTCTGATTTTTCTTCAACTTTGGATACTGTTGAGGATATAGGAAAAGGCATCTTGGTTAGGACAGTCTGTTAGCGCATTTGTTAAATTGATCAGATCCAGATTGCAATATTGGCATTTGTTTATGTGACAAATCCCCAATTTGTGAAAAGATTTGCAAGTTAGAAATGTTCTTAAAATCTATCTAGGCTATCAAAATACTTAATAAATTTAGTTAACTATAACTACGTATTGTTTAAAAAAGATCTTATTTTTTTATTTTAAAGAATTTATTGCATTTTTACTGGGCTTTCCAATGGCCACTGTTCACTAATCTGGACAAGACTTTTCCTGTGTCTTTTTCTTCCATTCATATCACTAATCATGTTGACCAAGTAGGATTTTGAGAAAAGCATCTGAGAAGACTTATTTGTAGAAGTGCTTATTTTACCTACTCAATAGGCCAGCTTCCTACTGTTACTTATCTCAAACCTAAAAGTTATGTTTCATAGTTGGATCTATTCAGGGGTTTGAAATTGCTCATTTCATTCAATAACTGTCTCTTACAAAATGTCTAAACAGGCCATGGAACTTGGACTCAAAATCAAATCCTATTTTTGGCTATACTAGGTTATAGTCATGTTTTATACCTATTTTTAACTGAATACGCTTGAATTCTTTGTACAAATTCATAAAAATTTAGCAGGAAAGGTTGAAAGTGTCCTTACATAAAAACAGTTAAAATATTCTGCAGGAGACGGCAAATGTAGGTTTCCCTCAGGCACAAAAGGGAATTTATTCAGCTTTGCAATATCATAGTGTTGTTGCATAAAAGCAGCCACGTCTTCCTTTTTACATGATTTGAAGAAAAGCTGTAGCTTGAACTGTAGTTCATGCACAAGGAAGACCTAAATGATAGAACAACTGGCTCTTGGATCATCACTTCATCCCGAATGATCTGAATGCCAAATTGTTAATTGCTTTTCAACACTGAGGGTACATGCAGGAGCAGAATGTCAGGTGAACGCTCAAGCAAAATCAAGTAAGTAAGTAAATAAATGAATAAAAACATTTTAGCATTTTTATGGTCAGCATTAGTTTACACAGATTTTTAATTTTATAGTTTGAGCACTGGGTATTTAAATTTCACTGGAGTCACACTTTGGGTACTTTAGTCCTTTTTCTTGTTTCTTTTTTTAATCTGACAAAATTTATGTAGCTGTCCTACTAATGAAATCTTTCAGAAAAGAAAGTTCACCTAGGGCTTTCTAAATCTTACATGAGTATCATTACTCCTTAACCATCCTTCCTTAGTCATGAATGTGCAATTTTGCTTGAAGTTTTATGTGTCAGGACAATCACTTATTTGAACTGATGTTTTCACTCTGGCACATTCTTCTCTGTCTTTCTTCTTGGGAAAATTAGCATAATGTCTTTGAAAGATATCCAATTGAATCCTTAATTTATATAGTGTCTCTTCATTTTCTGTTTGGTTATAAAAGCTTAGTTCAGTTTTAGAAGCAGTATAAAATAATATAAGCGTTACCCATTCTCCAGTAGTATGAAACTTGTAGGATTAAATATATATGTAATCTTTTTATATATTTCTAACTAATTATTTTTACATGTTTGCATCAATATACAAATGCAGGTATTTTCATCTGTTTTGCACCTTTTTTTTAGAATTCACTCCTCTAAATAGTTATATATTGAATGAGTCTCTAGTCTAGATATAAATTATCTCTACAATATAAACAAATAAATAAATTGGTAGGTTTGTTTGGAAACACATGTCTTTAAACCATGAATCGATAATTCATTTTAACTGTGTTATAATGTAAAATTGGTTTTGAACAATTTCTTGCACTTATTCTAACGAATAAGCAACACTGAATTAAAATCTTTAAAAAAACCCTCCAAACTTGATTTGGTGGTATCTTCTTTTTCAAAAGAAAAATATATTTCCCCCTCAAAAAGCCCCCAAGTATGTAATATTTAGAGTTCTTCACCACAAGAGTGAGGGAAAGTGTAACTCACCCTTCCATTGACTCCAAAGACTACTGAAAACCAATTTATTGTGGTTTTATGCATGTAATTTGTGGATCAATGTAACGCTTTCATATAAGGAATGACTAAATTTGGAGAGAGAAACTCTTTAGTCTAGAAATTCGATGCCAGATAATAGACATAATGGAAGTCTATAAAACCGTGAACTGACAGAAAGATGGTGGGGGGCAGTGCAGGAGGGAGGGGATAAGTGGTAAAGAATTGAAGCGAATCAGTAAAAGCAGGAGCTATGGAAAAAAAAAAAAACAACAAAAAAACCCAAACAAACAAACCCTACAATTTGTATTATCAAGGCATAAACTACACTGGTGCTGTGTACCGGTGAACCAGTGAAAACCAGGCTGTTCTTTTCTTTTTAATCCTAAAAGACAGCAGCTCCTAAGTTATAAGCATTAATATACAGTATTTTTTCCCTTTTAAAATTAAGTCCAACAGCACTGTGTCACTGTGTCAGAGCCATAAATGATTGGTTTGTATCCCCAATTATGCCTAAGGTTCAAGAACCCTATTTTCATTTCTAGGTCTTGTAGTTTTTCCAACAAGGAATTTGAATGCGTGTTTGAGGACAGGAGGTTGGAAGATTTCTCTCCGCATACTCTCACAGATCTTCACTTTGGATTTTGCCACAGAAGAATATGCCTGCACATGATTTGACTTTGTTTCAGGCCACACGTAACATATCTGTTCACCTTTGTGATTACATAAATTCATAAAAATGTTGTCAGACCAGGCACAGGTGCACGATACCAAAGAGCATATATAGCCACTCTCTGGAATAGTGGCCCTAATGCTCTTTTTGTAATGAGCCTCTTTTTCCTGATAGCATGGAGAGAGCGGTACCACCTGTCCGTATGAATTTTATCATGGCTATTAGTCTTATGGTTTATGTTTAAAAAATAACAGAATGGTAGAAGAAAGATTGATACAGAGCTTAGGGGAAGCAGTGTCCAGCTGACACAAAGACAGATTGTATTACAGCAGGCTTGTGAGAAATGCATAAAGATAACTTGGAGTGACAATGTATATATTTGCAACAGAGAGTTACTCCTTCAGGCTATTCTATATCAGCCAATGGACAGCATGCAAAATCAACTGTGCTGCGAAGATGGAAATCCAGCAGAGTTGACCAAAACCACAGAATAATAAAAGCATCTAAAAGTGCATCCTATGCCTACTTTTTCTGCTGTTAGTAAATAGCTGGATACGCAACAGAAACAATGAATTACTGTGACTCTTTTAATTATTTTTTTTTTTAATTTAAGCCATGTTGTTCTTTCTTTTTCCATTTCCAGAGAAGTGATTAGCTCCATGTTATTCATGGAATATAACTCCAAAATACAGGATCCAAGTTTAATTCTTTCTATAAGCTGATAACAGTAATAACTATAATGCTGTCTGAAAAGAAATTATCTCAGAAACTTTTACAAACACAAATGTATAACTATGTCAACATTTGTATAGACTGGGGCATTCCTCACACAAAGAAGCGGGTTTTTTATTACACATCTATTTACTGATTTTTGGTTTTGCTGTTTAGATACTGAAAGATATATTCACTGAAAGATTTTACGCACAATGTTAATTTGCCCCATGACTTATGGAACAGTCTGAATGGGGTTAATAGAAATATCAATAAAAGTGAGCAGAATGTTATCCATAAATGGCAAATATTGAAGTAAATTGAAACTGTTCATAATTCAGGGAAATATTAATAATCAGCATCTAAGTTTAGGTACCTAATTTAACTGCTTAAATTTAGAGGTTATTTTTTCTTATGCTTCCTCTATTGTCAATACAGGGAGATTCCCAGGTTCTGAGTCACCGTCTAGAGGAAACTTGTTAAGTTAGGTGTTAAAAATAAGAATAATATCTCTTTTATTTTAAAAATAACACTGAAACATTCCATTGTAATATTTTCTAAAATTGACTAAATCAGTTTTGTGTACAAGATGGGAGAGAAATTAAGATGTCAGCTTCTGAAATCAAAATAGTTATTAGAAAAACCCATTGTTTTTGAACTCAAATCACTTTCACAAACAGAAATAAAACCAGCTTCTGCATCACACTAATATGAATTATTTTCTTTCTACTTTCCCTTTTTACTCACTTTTTCTCAACTCAATATTTCCTAGTGTTCATCAATGACCACGTTGAGTTGGGTATCATAATCTCACTTTGAATGACTACATAAACTCTTAAACATATCAGTCATTAATCACTTTGGTTTTACATAGAAAACTAGAGGTACGGATATTAAAAGAAGAGTAGATCATAAATGCAGTTAAAAAAAAAACAAAGTGCAAATATTTTAAAATTATACAGTGATATTTTTTAGCTACTACATTAGCTGAGAACAAAGGAAGAAAATCAAATAAATTTTAAATTTTGATTCAATCTTATTTATCCAGGGCATGAATTTTGGTAAAAAAGTTAATAAATTTGTGAAAATTCCAACTCTCATCAGCAAAAATTTAAATATTTAAATATAAAATAGCTTTTCTTCTTTGTTACAGCTGCCTGATTAAATTGAATTTATCAAGGATTAGTATCAGAAATAAAATTATACTTCAGATTTCTGAAAATAAAGTGGCAAGTATTATTACTTCCATTTTAAAAAGTATTATTTCTCATACAGAGAGGAATGCTGAATACTGTTTCCTTTGCATTACAGATGAGAGTTCACCATAGCAACCTCAAAATGTGATCTAAGAACCATTTGAAAATATCTCAAGCATTAATCTCCCTATTCTATATCTTTTAATTGGCATGACTTCACTTGAAATGAATACAAATGGACTTGGCTTGTGTAATAATATGTTTATGATGACATTAGACAAGAAACTTGTGGAAAAACAGGGTTTTCAGAAAGGGCCTGATATGTAGTGCGAGTGGTATCAAAATAGAGGCAAAGTGCATTTATTTTTAATTGAATATCTTACATGTTTCAGGAGTTGGTAGGACAGTGACAGCAGACTATAGGTAGGACAGCTGATTAGTGAGCTCTTAACCTACGTCAGCTTCATCAGATTATTTGCTGCTGATGGACTGTAATTCAGAGGAATTTGTCCCAGCCACGTGTCCAAGAAGACTATGGGGGGAAAAATGTCCTCTAAAGTAAAAACAAAACTGAAAACAAAACAACCAATGTTATTACAGTAAATGTCCCTTTGCAGATAGAGTGTTTTGCCCTGCAATTCACTGTGGAAAAGGTTTATATGAAATTTTTAGAACAGCTTTAATAACCAAAGAACTGAAGGCAGTATAACTTAAGGATATTTTATGTATGTTCAATTTATTTCATGCTGACTAGAGCCATTTTATTTATTTTTTGTTCTTAAAGGAATCTTATACATCAAAGTATGTAAACAGTTGAAGTAAACAAAAAGCCAGCGAAAAGCAGCTACTATAAAAGCATAAAGGACAGTAAAAAATATTAATTTCTCCAACTCGTGACTGGAGTGAATGGTTCTGGCTCAGTCTGTCTGGCTGATTGTGTTGCATCTCCGGCTAGAATATGCACTTTCAGATGGTGAGCCAGAATTAACACTGGATTTGCCTGTGATGCTTTCTGTCTTCCAGAGACTGCACCAGCTGTAAAGAAGCACAACGTGTCACAGTGCAGTTAGTCCCAAAGTGTTAGGTCTCTGGCTAGGATCTAAGAGAAAAGTAGAAGCTAGGGAATGTTGAGAGAGTGGGCAGAAGACAAAGAGCAGGGAGCAGGACAAAGATGAACATTAGAAAATCTACATATTCATGCAATGAAATGCCATCAGGAGTGGACTGAAGTCTTAAGTACCAGAGGTGAAGCAACAGCACTGAGAGACCCAGGAATAGTGTAAAGTGTAGATACTTGTCAGCTCTTTCCAGGCTTTTATATGTGCAGGACTTCTTCCTGTAGGCTACTAATAATCTCCAGCAGTTGTGCAAACTGAACACTTACTGATAATTCATCAGCTGGTGACCCTTTGCCATTATCCTTAATGCAAATTGTTGCAGACGCAATTAGGAGTAAGCTGTTGAACTGACTACACACGAACCAATTCAGATAGCATCCTGAGATAGTAGGTTATCCTCACTGTCATAATTTGCTTGAGCTTTCCAATCTATAGCAAGAGTTTATGTATCAACTCTTTGTAGATGTCCTTGACACCCCGTGGTGTCTCAAATGGCGATACATGCCTATGTTTAATAAGCTGAATCCCACCTGAAGTGTCTACTTCAAACTGAGCTGCATTTCTTTCTAGACTGTTTTGACTAAACCATTTATTAAAAAGGAAGTTTAGAAGCTGGCTCACCTACATTAAGTCACAGACGTTCAGGCTTCTTAATCTGAAATTAAAATCCATCCTTAGTGTCTTTCTGTAGCATATACAGTAAATTTTGTCAGTGATTTAGGTAGCTATGATCTTTTTACTTGACTAGAAGCAAGCAAAACTGCTTCTTCATTATGGGGCGAACTGTGAGGAAAGGATATTTCTCAGACTGTAAAACAGGGCACAGATCCTCTGTGTATGTGAATTTATGAATAAAAATAATGAAGAGATGTTAACAACATAGAAGGCTCAGCAGTTTCAACCAAAAATTGCAATTCAGTTGATGATACTGAACACTGTCAATCTGGCTTGCTTTCACTGGGATTCATTTGGTGCACTGATGTTGTACTAATGTGAGTAAATTATAAAATGTGTATATTTTTTTTTGTAGCAAGCATCCAGTAAGTTTGTGCTACTGCTTACTATTAAAGTCAGAATTGTTCCAGCTTTTCAGGGACTGTACTTACTCTGCTTCTGAGGTTCAAGCAGTGAATGCCTTTGCATTTCTTTTTGTGTTTATTGTTATGGAGCAGTTTGGATGTGTTGTGGAGTACTGTGCAGGGCAAGCCATTCTATTCCAAGTGAAAAGCTTAACAGCTGCAAAGCAGTCTATGTTTGAGGGCAGGTTGAGAGCCAAAATAGGGCAAGTCCAGTGACAAATATAGAAATTTATTTGAATAATCAGAATTGTTCTGAAAACGGTGCTTGCAGTAGTTGTCATTTCTCAGAATCTAATGTATTTTAAGATCCTAGTGTGTTTTGTATTGCCTTTTAGATAATGGGCATTTTACTCTGTAATTTTTTTCTGTGTTTCTGTCAAAATCGAAGTGATTGCTGCATACAAAATATGCTATTCAGTAAACTACCCAAGATTCACAGCAAAGAGCTAGGTTGCTGTTTAAAGGCTGTATTATCATTGCTGTATGCACACCTGTAGAAACTAAAAGTGAATATCTGTACTTCAAATATTTTAAGAATTTTTAAAAAAAGGAGGTGAGAAAACCAAAGGAAAGAAACTTTAAAGAGTTTGAATAAACTATTGTTGAATGTAATGAAGACACTGTTTCACTCATGCTGTTTAAAACACTATACTCACCAAACTTTACTACCTTGAGAAATGTAATGACTTTTCTACTTTATTCAGTTTGAGGTTTTTTTGAGCCTTCACTTCTCTGTTTTGGAGAATGTAGATACTATTTTAAACTGCTGAAAATTATTTGTAAAATTTGTTGCTGATTTTAGTTGTCTTGCTAATGTTGTCAAACTATTTATCAAGTATTCCAAAGAATTTGTATATGAAATTAACAAATTTTGATGTTTTATTGTTTACTCATGGAACATTAGGAATAATAATAATAATACAGTAGTTTTACGTTTGCTGGTTGTGAAGGAATGAACTGGCTGCATTGGGCAAAGTACTGCCAGCAGGTTGAGGGAGGTGATCATTCCCCTCTACCCAGTAATGGTGGGGCCACACGTGAAGCACTGTGTCCAGTTCTGGTCTCATCAGTTCAAGAGAAGCATAGACATACTGAAGAGAGTCGAACGAAGGGACACAAAAATATTTAAGGGACTGGAGCACCTCTCCAACAAGGAAAGGCTGAGAGAGCTATGTATAGAATTACAAATGTAATTCTTGTCTCTTTTGATTGCTATAAACACATATGTACATGGACACACCCACCAGATTTATGTGGTGGGTCATTATGAATGTGTAGTATAACAAAATAGTAAAAATATGGTTTATTATAGCCTGGGACTAAAGAGGCACAAAAAGGAGAAAGTTCCTGACATCCTGCTTTGGGACAGTTAATCTTAGCTTTCCGTTATTGACAATGGAGGATACTCCAGAGAACTGAAATGTTAGATGCTCAAATAGCCTTCTGAATGACTACAGATAGATCTCTCCATTCACCAGATATGGACTCAGAGAAGAATTCATCTAAGTTAGATATTTCAATTAGTTATCTGACTTTAGGTTGAATAAATTACTTCCTTTCATATTTTTTTATTTTTTTCCCAAACACTGGCAGAATAAAAGGTGAAAATGTGACTGTTTTCTCAGTTTTGCACACAAACTACAGTTTCTTTTCATAGTGTTCTTTGCAAGAAGGGATGATATATATTATTTATTAAGTAGATTGAAAAGTAGGTGCAACTGGAAATAATTTTGAGTGCAACATTTGCAACTACAATTCTGCATTCATAACAGAATGATAAAAAATTTGTATACCCAAGTAAAACCCACTAACTTCTGTCAAATAACTTATGTGTAAAGTTATACAATAGACTATTTTCTGAATAACACATTTAGACCATTTAATTTATTTTTCATAAAAGCAAACAAATCTTTGGTATCCAATGTTATCAGCATTGTTAGAGCATAATCTCAAGTAAAATCAGTGTACACTTAAATTGTGAAATGACTGACAGTTAGATGTTCCTGTGTATTGCCATATGGATCCATTAACAGGCATATTCAGGGAAATAAAAATGGCAGTTTTTCCCATTTCCTGATATGAAATGTATCACAACGAGTGTTAAAAAGTGTCATAGCTTTAAAAACATCTTGAATAAAAATAATAGCACCTGGCCTGCACAATAAAGGCAAAATCTTGGAAGTTTACCATTAAAGAGTTTTGGCCACATTATGTTTGATTTCATTGAGCCTATACAGGAATGTTATTTTTGCAATTATCTACACACCATAGATATTAGATATAATGCCTTGAACCAACTTTAAGGTCTTCTAAGCATATATTGTCCACAAAAAGTTTTATTTGGTCATATTTTTATATCATTTTTACATTTATCATAAGTTGCAAGAGGAAGCTAAGTTTGTTCACAGCATAAGCCTTGACAAATTTCACAAAAAAAATCAATAAATTTTTTTCACAAGCCTTTCACAAAGAGGTTTTATTTGTGAAGGTTTTGCTAGAAAGATTAGTTCCATGTGAAGAGTTCATTTCACTGATGTAATTTCAGTTTTATCTTGTACTTTGATCTAGCAGAAAGCTTTCAAAAATTGACAGTACCTTGGGGAAATCTACTGTCATGGAGATATTACAAGTTGAGATAATTTCTTAAAAGAAACAAGTGTGCTTATATGCTGGTAAAAGAAATAGTTTAACAAGTTGAGTTTGAGTTTTCAAGCCAAGTATTTTATATGTACTAATCAAAAGGTTATTAAAATAAATTGCTTAATAACCCAGAACTTGCCAAACTATTAAGAGGCTATTCTTACACAGAAAATACATAAAGAAACTTTGCTGATTAGCAATCTGTTAACAGAAGTTGACTTGATATTGTATTACTTTGATTCACTTTGGTAGATCAGAAAAAGCATATTGTATGAGATTCATAATGACAAACTGTGCAGAAACACTATTAGTGAAAACAAACAAATATATGTTGTGATTGTGTCTTCATGACATTCAACAAAGAATGACAGGCTTGCTAATAAAAACATTAATGTTTTTTGCAGCTCTCTAAACTGCAAACTTGATAGAAAATGCACATTTGATTTTTATCCCTGTTTGAATCAGTCACACTCTACTAGTACTATAAATTTTTAGTCCTAATGTAAAATATATGGCTGAGAACTGTCAGACCAGAGGAGGTTTTATATTTCCTAAATATAGGATATATTAGTTTCTGTGTATTTCCTATGAATTTGTTTAAATGCCTCTATGACACTTAAAATTCCTAACATAGCTGCTGTCATTTTTTTGAGTCTATGGCACGCCCTGTCTGTATTCTTTGTTATTGTGAAATACATGTTTTCTCTAGTCTACTGGGAAAAAAGATTTTTAAAAATTTTTCCTTAAAAAGGCAGGAAAAGATAGTACTGGTATTTTTTATCAGGAATCTGATAAATTTGAAATCTTGGTTTCATCATTTAAGCAAAACTCCCATGGATTTCAGAGCTCAGTTCTGAATAATTTGTTCAATGGAATATTTAAACTATCTTATAAAGGAGCAATAAATAAGTAAAGTTTCAAATAAATAGTTAATTGTTAAAGTCTAGCTGATTTTCAGGGTGTTTATTGCACATAGCCATGTAGAAAACCTTTGACAGATGTGTTTACTACTATAATTTATTAATCATATATACAAAAATCTATGAATTATTATTATTATGATTATTATTATGTGAACAATAAGATTTTGTATGAAGGGAGTAGTCACTTAAGATACAGTATTACAACTCTCAGTTTATGTGGTCAAGCTTAATATTAGCCTGTGAATAGACCTACTGTAACTTTAGTTAAATATTTTGTGGCTGGGTTGTCTTTTTACATGACTTGCTCTCAACCAATTTAAACAAAAAGAAGGTACTTGTTTTGTTTTATTTATTTTTTAACCTGGATACCTTCACCTCCCTGTATTTGGGGAAAACAATTTATTATTGTCCTTCTGAGAATCTCTCTGCTGAATATCTTAAAAGTTCTTAGTATTCATGGAATCTTGTTGTGCTTGTTTGCTAAAATGTAATTAAGGAGAGAAGTCTGCAGATTTGATAGCATTCGCTTTCAGATAAATCAACAGCTCTGTCAGAGTAAATTAGGCATCCCATCCTGAAGTCCAGATATTTCAATTGGAGCACTTATACTGTTGGTGAATGAGACATTTCTGTCAGGAATGTAGGATGTGTAAGGCTCTAATTCATCCAGCTTCACATTAATGCATGAAAGAATCTTTTGTCACTTTTCTGTTCACAAGTCACACAAACAAATATGGCAACACCCTAATTTTTCCTGTTTGCATTCATCTGGAAACAAAAAGGAAAGATAAACAATTGTGACCTTTTTTTGACAGAACACAATTTAAATAAAACCAACATGATATCCAGTATATATTAGAATTAAATGTTGT
Source organism: Ibidorhyncha struthersii (assembly GCA_013398815.1). Taxonomy (NCBI): domain Eukaryota; kingdom Metazoa; phylum Chordata; class Aves; order Charadriiformes; family Charadriidae; genus Ibidorhyncha; species Ibidorhyncha struthersii. The sequence continues at coordinate 403,283 of VZSZ01002378.1, forward strand.
CTTCCCTTGATGTATTTGCAAAATAAACATTAGAAATGAGAGTTCTTGAGCTAAATGAAAATGCAAAGGATCAAATTTTTCTTAACAAAAGGAGATTAAATACTGCATAACTGAATCCATCACATAACCCATTCAGTGCAATATCCTGTTTTCCGTATTATGCAAAACTGTTCTAGGAAAAGCCACAAAACCCCAAGTAACAGGAGTATGATGAGATTACACACAACTTACCAATTTACAGAAAATAACACAGAGAACAACACTGGCAATCTCTGCAAAAGCTCTAATTTGCTATAAATAAATGTTCTAAGCAAACGCAAAATAAGGCTGATCCTATTATGCATGTGAAATGAGAAAGACCATGAGAAGCATCCCATCTGTTTGCAATCATGAGCTCTCTGTGCTCTCTTGAAAGTTGTGTAGCTCCTTTTTTTTCCCATCCTCCTATCTGGGCATCTCACCATCCAATGCTCCATCTGAGCAAGGTAACAGAAGTAGTTTGTATATAATTATATAAAAATAATGCAAGCTGTAGTAAATTACCAAAAAAGAATTAGTCAGAGCAATTTAAACCCTGCTGTACCTGTACCTTGAATCACATCAAGCTCAGCATTAACCCTGCACTTTTCAGAAGTGTGATATAAGGGCTTCTGTTGTGGATCTGCTTTTTAGCTTGGCCTGATACATGATAAAATCTGCAATTTTTCATGTCCAAGATGATCCTTAAAACAGCATAGCTATGTTCTGACAACACCGTGCCCGAGCCAATAAATCTCAAAAAAGACTCCATACGCTGGCATTTAGGTTTGCCCAGAACTTCTGATTTGTTGCCATAGATCAGGTCAGGAGAACAAAACAATAAACGAGGGAGCTGAGTTTTACCATGTAAATCAGTGGCATCAAACTGGGAAAAATTACATATTCATACCATGAGCATACAGAAAAAGTATCTGTCAGCCAAGTGCTCATATGCATAATAAAAAAACAACAAAAAATATTACTGCAGGAATTGCAGTAAATATTAAGTAGAACTTCTAATATGATTCCACTAAACTTTCTTCTAAACCTACTCTACATGTAGACTTGCATATTAGCATTTCTGGAACATGGCTATACAAGGAAACACGATAATTTTTATTTATCTAACATATGGAGAAAAAACAGTTGCATGCCAAACAGTTTTAACAGTGAGAAAAAACACTGAATTTCAGTGCTTGATTTATGTAGATGAATTACTTTGTAATTAGAGCATAAGGCCTCCAGGTATGTGAATTCAAAAGAACACAAAGGTCATGTTCTGTCTTTCATAGCTTATTTGGGGATCTGAACCTACTTATTGCAACATTTAGTAGCTAAGCCCTGTGTCTTTTTTCTACAGTGTTAAATATTTGTAGAGAATAAGTAGGTTTTAAGATACAACAAAAAAGCAGTGATTTAAATTTACTGAAGTCATAGAATCATAGAATCGTTAAGGTTGGAAGGGACCTTTAAGATCATCGAGTCCAACCATTAACCTAACCTGACAAAAAACACTTCTAAACCATGTCCCCAAGTACCACGTCTACCCTTTTTTTTAAAAACGTCCAGTGTCATCTGTGAACTTACTGAGGGTACACTCGATCCCCTCGTCCAGGTCATTGATAAAGATGTTAACAAGAACAGTCCTTGGATTCAATTGCACAATTTTCACTGCATTCATCTCTGATTCAGGAAGGGTTCCCAGACAATAAGGTGGCTAAGATCATGGAAATAAAAACGAAGAATATGCTGTTGCTTTCTTTGAATGATGACGTTACTTAATACCTTGCAATAATTTTATTAAGACTCCGGTTAAGTTAAAATAAGTGAATATTCAGTTAAAATAAGTGAATGTTCACTTAAAATAAGTGATGCTGAGTTAAATTATTGCAGAAAAATTCTAAGCCAACAGTTGATAAAATAACCACAACAAAATCACAAGACTTTCAGGTTTAAAAACAAATAATATTCAAAGTTCTTGTTTGCTTGCAGAAGCTACCTTTTTTCTTGTTATTTTCTTTTTCTCTCTCCCACCCCTTAGTCCTTATATATGACTCATTATGTTGTTTCATTACTTACATAATAATAACAGAATCACAGAATCACAGAATAGTCAGGATTGGAAGGGA
>VZSZ01002379.1:6907-50399 GCA_013398815.1 Ibidorhyncha struthersii
CCATGTCATTTCAGGTTTCATTGTCTCATGTGTCATCCCGTTAAAGTGTTGTATTTGGCTAGGACTTTCTTGTCAACTTACAATTCAATGTAAAGTGACAACTGCAGCAAGACATGGTGTGAGTTGTAAAAGGATGTGTCCATCAACAGACCTTTAAAACTGAGGGGGGAAGAAAAGGTTCACGAAATAGAGTTATAGTAGTTTTCCCCCTAAAGTAAACAATAGAACTTGAATTATGTTTACATTCCAAAACTATCTTAATATTTTGGGGGTGGATTTTGGCGGTTTTGGGTGGTTTTAATTGATTTAAAAAAAATAATTAAAGCTGCATATGTCTAAATTGGCATAACTTGACTCTTTGAAAGACCCTTCCTTTTGTATGGGGGACTTGCAATTTTAGGAATGGATAACACATCCTGAATTTCAATTAAACACCCAGAGGTAGCTCAAATAATTTTCCCCATTCTGTGCTCACAGTAAGCTTTCTTGTGTAGAAGGGATCTTCACTCTGAAATGAATAAACTGAATTAATTACAAAAATGAGACTAAAAATGAAAAATAATTTTGTTGAAGCTTCCCATTTCAAAAAGAAAGATGTAAATTTGCCTTTAAAGCAATGATCTGTTTTTTGACCAGCCTTTCAAAATTTTATAGTATTCCAGATCAGAAGACACCATTATGAGACCAAGCATCATCTATATCCTAAATCTGGAAAAAGTGTACATTGATTTTGTACATTGTACACAACAAAAATTACTGTACATTGATTCCAATTATTTGTGCTTTGTAAAACGTCCAGTTAGAAAAGAAAATGACACTGAGCTAGAAATTTCAGAAGACAGAGAACTCACCAATAGTCTTGCAGCTTAGGTTTCCTGGTAAGACAATGCTTAAAAAAAAAAAAAAAAAGAGAAAAGAAAACAAACAAATACCCCCAAAACCCAATTAATTTCTCCCAATTTTTATTAACACGAATACAGAGTGATTGCTATGCATTTTGCCTCTGTGTTTCTCTGCAAGATAATAAAGTGGTTTTACATGAGGAGTTTTTTCCTCTCTCAAGGTACTTAAATGTTTAAGGAGAAACATCCTTCAATCTTCTTTCTGATAAAATTAGCTGGTTGAGCTCTTTAAACTTAACATTTTTCTTCAGAACTCAAATAATTTCAAAAGGTTTTGACTGTCATTTACCTCTTCTTCACTGTCCTCTTACAACAGTCCACATCAAACACAAATTCAGTGTTTTCATACTTGCCTCCTCACTACCATATACGAAGATACAAAAACTCTTTACTCTTGCTTAGAACTCAGAAATTATATAATCAAGGAAAGTAAACATTCCTTATCTTTAGAAGCTTCTTCTGAATTTTTTTAACCACTGAATCTTTCTTAAGGTCAAAGTTTTTGAGAACACAATATACCATTCCATGATATACAATATTTTTTATTCATAAATACGTATCACCTTGCATGATCTTGCTCCTTGGTTCATAATCTTTTCTGACCAGAAGGAAAATGCGATCTACAGCATAACTAAGCATCTTCTATGGGTATTAAACTTAATAACATAAGAACTGGTGAGAGACAGAGGAAAAGTGTGTGATTGGGAGTTGCTTCTTCTGCTGCCATTTTTTTCACCTAACAGTCAAAGTTTTCATCTAAGAGTCAAAGTGCCCCCTGACAAAACAAGTGACTTCAAATGTTGATTGCGTCTAATTTTACTCTTAAACATTTGGAATGCCATTAATATAAAACTTTGATGACAAAGAAAAATATTTTATCAAACAACCCATCAATTCTTACTAATTTAAGAGGGTCTAGTAGTGCTTTCCAAAAGCCAATTAAGTATAACTGGCAGCTACTGGTGCTAGACTATTCTGGTATTTTCATAAATACGCAGAAGCTGCTAATCTGTTATGGATGTCACATAGTAAGTTTTGCTTGAGATATGCTGAGCTGCCAAAGCATACAGTCAAAAAGTTACTCAATATAGTAGTATAAAGCATATGGAGTATATTTATATACCCTCCACTATGTACTGAAGGGAAAGGTGTGCTATAAAAGACCTCATAACCACACAGTAGAGTGTGTCACCTGCTCTTGCACTCTATATTGTTATGTCAGTGAGTGACTTTATTAGCTAGACAAGAACTGCAGGCAGGCAGTAAGTGATGTATATTAACAACTTCTCTCAATTATATCAGGTCCTGACCCTGCTCCCATTGAATTCCATGGCAAAACTCCTACTGACATCAATTGTGTAAGCTCGGGATTATATTTTTTAGCATTTGCACACTGTCTTTAATTTTAACTGCATTTTATAAAGACTGAGAGATAGGAGAACGTTCACCTCTTTTTACAAAAGGAAGAAGATAATCGGTGGCTGAATTTAAGGTAGTTTCTGAAGGTCATAGCTGGAATTACTATAGACAGAGCTAAACTCACATTCTTGCTTTCTGCAGACATTCAAAGACAGGCAGAGGTGAACTGGTCCAGGATGGAGGTTTTGGAAGGGTTAGAGGACTTGTTCTGTGGAAGGTGTTGCACATGATCTGCACAGTTACTGCTGAATTTACAAGGGAACTCCAAATTGCATGAGAAAAAATGTATTCATTTTTCAGTGCTCATATTTTGTGATGAAGCAGATTGTTGGACAGTCTGATAAAATGATTAACTTACGACCATTTTTAGGGGCATTAAACTACCTTGCAACTGGCAATTATGCACTGTGTACCCAAACGCGAGTGTGGGAAACCAGGTGATTGCAACTGATTGATAATGCACAGAAACCTGACTGACAGCAGACAGGAGCACATAAACCTACTTAACAAGGATGTTTAATGCAAAGTGGATGTCTTTGGTTGCATATAAATACCCTTTCTAAAGTTACACTTTCCTGTCAGATTTTATACTACAAAAATAAAGGGTTCACATCCAGCTACTGGCACATAAGGCTTTCACAGCTGTTCCTGAAGGAAATAATTTCTATCACCAGCTGTACTACTCCTCCCCAGGGATGTAACCTCTACAGTTCTGTCCCTTCTATTCTATTCATTTCTTCTCAACTAAAAATTAAATAAATATGGAAATTAATAAACACACACACGCAAAATTGAGTGAAAGTTGGGAGCACGTGGAAAGCTGAGGCTCTTCACAGCATGGGCATCACACAGGACTTTGCTTAAGCTGTAGCTCACAGCTATTCTATGCCACAAGTCCTAGGGACCAGCTTTTATTCTATCCCATGCCGGTTTCTGTTTTACACTTCATTCACCCTTCAAAAATGTTTATCCATTGTTATGTGTGGTTCTTAAAGTCAATGTAATGGACATCAAATGTTTACCACTATTAAAGATGGAGGATTACAATGGCCTAGTAGATAATTATATGAAAAAGGAAAAAGAAAAAGCAAATTTAAGGTCACTGTGTGTCATATAGTACACATACTGACCAGATATGTACCTGTGGACAGAGAAATAAGTGGTGTATTATTTGCAGACACTTTACATATTTCCTTGGCATATATACGTGCTAGTTGTGGTATGTATATCCCAGCCCTATTTGCTCCCAGTGTCTGTCGTTATGCAGAAGATCATCTCTGAGGGAAGGCTGGTTTGGAAGGTAAACTAAACTAAAAACAAACACAAAAGGATTTTGTAAAAAACCTTTATTCTTATGGAAATGTCATATAGAATTCAATAGGAATGAAAACATCAAATTTCTGAAAAAAAATGAAACGGAGTAATTTTCAACTTCAATTAAATCCCACTGCATAGAAAACCCTGCAAATGAAAGCATTTTATGTGTGGAACTAACTTCAGGGGCACCAGCAGAACTTCAGTTTGTACTTAAATTTAAGCATGTGCTTAAGCAGTCCATTGAACTGCAGTATTGATATGCGATGATATCCTTTCTGCAGTTTTTAAACTACATATTAATTAGCCTTTTACCTCATTCATAGTTACATTACTGTTATAAAAATTAATATAAGAGTTATGCAGAAACGTTCTTGTTCTCTACTGATGTCTCCAACATATTTCTATGAGGAGAATAATTTCAATCCTTTTTTCCTCCCTCCATTTGCTGTGCTCCATAGCAAATCTCACAATTTAATCTTTATCCTTTAAGTATATAATTTATCCCCAAATAGTGTCATCTGTACAATGTAGGTGTCTTTATACATATATTTCCAATGTCATCTCTTTATCTTCCCTCTCCCTTTGTTTGTACTATTTATCAAACAAACTACTTTGTGCAAAACCTGTAAAAACCTGTAAAACCTTCTTTTTTTCTAAATAAAAAAGTAACGTCTTCTCATTATACACGAAGAAACTTCTGTGGGCTTAAGAGGCAGATAAGAGACATTTTCTGTAGATGTTTTCTTTTCCTGGCTTTCCTAGAATGGAACACATCATTATATCCTTGTTATAAAACCCTAACTGATATGTATGCAATATAAATAATGCTACATTTTATTAATTTTAAAAACTCTGTACGATTCTGTGAACTTACTATATGAATAACTGTATTATTCTTTAAGTCTGTAGCTCAAGCTCTAGCAGTTCTGCAGAGCATTTCTAAAGGACTGTAATTCTAAAGAATTATTCTGGATACGTCAGAGGCTTAATTAGTGGAATAGTAAGGCTAGCTAAATTATCAGCTGCCTGTTAACCAGGTTTGAAAAGAAAAAAAAGTTGAGGATTTCTGTCTGTTTTTAGGATTTTTTGAGTTCCAGGCCAAACATTTTGTCCAGTTGAAGACCTGAAATATTTGTGGATGGATAAATAAAATAAAAAACCCAATATAGAATTGTAGAGTCATCTAGATTGGAAGGGGCTTTTAAGATCATTGAGTCCAACCATCAACCTAGCACTGCCAAAACCACCACTAAACCATGTGCCTCAGCACCATATCTACATGGCTTTTAAACACCTCCAGGGATGGTGTTTCCACCACTTCCCTGGGTAGCCTGTTCCAATGTTTGATAAACCTTTTGGTGAAGAAATTTTTCCTAATATCCAATCTAAACCTCCCTGGTGTAACGTGAGGCCATTTCCTCTTGTCCTATTGCTTGATACTTGGGAGAAGAGACTGACCCACACCTTGTTACAACCTCCTTTCAGGTTATCTTAGTTCATGGTATAAATCCCCAATGTGCCTGTCTTTACCTTCCCGTTTATTATATTTTTCCGAATTGTTGCTGGTGTATTTTTATATTATCATTTGATGATAATTAATAACAGAATCTAATACATAGCTGATATAAAAAAAACAGTAGCTACTATGATTATGACTATTTTTGACCAACATGGCTTTTGTGATATTGTAACCTGCATGTTTATAACAGGAATAAAATTGCCCCCTCCCCCCCCCCTTCTTTTTAGGTGGAAACAGCTTCACTATTACACAGAAGATGAGTACCTAGACTGGATCTGTGGCAGAGAGTAGATGGATTTGCTCATAATACCGTATAATGTTAAGTAGAACCAATTACATTTAAACTTTTCTTGAATCTATTAATCTGAATATAACAATGAACAAAATTAGTTGAAACTGTTCAGTTTGCATGCACTTGAGTTTTGCATCAGCTGCTGTAAATCTATCAGCAAGAAATTACAACACAGCATTCTTTTTAACATAGTCAAGTCCTTGTGTGTTAACAATACAAGAGCAAAGGTATCCAATCGCTCTAAATGAAGAACCAGGGAACAATGAAGTTCAGATACGTGAGCTACTGCATTTCAATCATCATCGGCTGCAGCTTTGTATTGATTCATTAAAGCACAAGCCAGCTAAGAAGATCACTGTGTTGCACAATTTAAGCCACTGTGATAGAGCATAAGTAAATCTGACATTCAGGAGGCATACTGTTTAGACTTTATTTATCTGTTTTCATTTCTTTGAATCACCGTCCTTACCTTGCCAAAAATGAGGTCTCTAAGGAGAAGCCAGTTACAAGAAGCAGGAGCCCATTTCATATTACTAACAATTTTGATTATAACATAAGATTTGTCAAAGGTGAAAGGGAAAATAAATTTAAAAAAAAAACAGAAGATGTTACAGGTATTTGTTACTTTTAATAGAAAATCATGACATCAACCCAAGTTACAGTTTTTATTTTTTCCTGCTCCTTGTTTAATATGATCTAGATAGTATCCTAATGTTTGGCTATTCTTCAGGTAGTTCTTAATTTATTTTTTTTTCATATTTTTGTGATAGTTTGAGAATCCACACAAAAAAAAAAAAAAAATCTGGAGAGGAATGAACCATATTTTTAGGATTATTTACTGATTCACAAAGTTTAGAGAGTAGTCTGTGAAATAAACTTGAGAATCATTAAATTTAGAGAAACTTTTCATCATCAGATCTGCAGCTGGTGTAAAAGAGTTGCAGATGTGTGTCAATTTATATCAGGTGCAGAGCTGGCCTCTGACTTTTTTTAGTTTTTATTCACATTATTATCCACAATATTTCTACATTTACATTTTAAGATTCATGCTTTGCTGATATCTGCACTTCAGACAACTTTCTCTGTCAATCAGCTAGACATGTGTGCAACACTCATCACTCCTATTTGAATACTTAGAGCTGTGCTCTCTAGGTGAATGTGAGAATTTCAACAGTCATCATTATAACCTATGTCTGAAGTCTCATCTTTTAGGGGTTCTGCCTACAAATCCAAGTTGCCTAGTGATATCATATGCAGAGACATAGTTGGATGGCAAAGGAATTCAGGGAAGCCCAGCGGGGAACCACTAAAGGAATTGAAAATGCAAGAAAGCTCAGCCCTGCCACTGAAATGCAGTTAAGGTGCTCACTGTGGGATGAAAGAAAACACCTCTCTCAGTTTAGGATTTAGAGTTGTGAACTCACCCTTGGAGAACAACATTCAGGGAAGATTAACTACTTTTTGAATGTAAGAAGGAAGAACAGATTCCAAGGGTCGGTATCTTCTGGTTACCTACCAACCAAACTTTCAATTAGCTGCATAGTATTCTGTCACTCATCTTTTAAAGTTGTTGCACTTCCTTTAAAATAATGCAATCTACAGTCGGATTTAGGTGCATTTAACACGCGGAGAAAAGGGACATGTAAGTCAACCACTACCACCCAAAACATGTGTATATCAAGACATACATTTATCTATAGATCAAGATCAAGGGTCTACCAGGTGATCCCAGAAGAGTCTTGACCATAATTCGGTTGCTTAACAAGGTTATTTTTCCTTATTCCCTCCTCATTACAAGTGAGAAAGCTCTTAGATAAAATAAAAAATAATCCTGTTTGTCTTCAGCTCTGCCAAAACCAGAGGAAACTCTGTGTTGACTATTACTGAAATAACTTTGCTCATCCTTTTCCTTTACAATGCATTGCTTTTTTTTGTTGCTGTCCTCTGTTGATTCTGCTGTAAGGCAGAGTAGACCTTAAGATAAGCAACTAAAACTCAGCATCATTCCAAAATGGTCTGTGATTATGACATTAATAACTCAAATCTTCCTCTAAGACTAATTTGTAGTTATATTTGTGTAATTTACCGAAAGTTTCAGCAGCCAGAGTATACATGGTTTTGTATGTCTGTGTGTGGGCAAGTTTGGGGGTGTGTAGAGGAATACTGCATCATGCAAAGCTTTGCCATCTCTGAAATTTCCTGTGTTGTCCCTTAAGAGTCTCAGAATAGTGATAGAATCTTACAAGGATTCCATCAATTGTGTTTTGAGCTCCAGTCAGAGGAAAACAAATGTACCACGTGACCCACAGGCCTAATTACAGCAAGAACAAGTCAAAATTTTTGTACCAAATACTTCTAGAATGTAAATGTTGAAATATAGTTGTTTTTACTATGACTGAATCTAAAAACAACAACCCACAACCAGATCCTGGGGTTTTGTGTGATTAGGGGAAAAGAATACACTAAGGAAGCTATTCCTTGAGAATTATTGGCTCAGATCTAACAATTATTATTTCATTATATTGCCTGTATTTCCTCCCAAGTTCTCTAAATTTCCTCCTGTTTACATTTTATTCTTCTCTTCTTTACTTTTGTACAGAAGTTCCCCTCCGTGTCAATCTATATTTAATTATTGTTGTTTAAGCTTCATTCTGAAATCACATACTTTTGTTTTTTATACCTGAGCTTCTATGTTAACTCTTTGGCATGTTTTTATGTCTGTAGCCTTTGAACATCATGTGGACCCCTCAGAGTCCAATGGTAATTCAGCCAGTCATGCTCAGGTTTTCTCTTTTTCTCCCCAACCCTGTTTTGGGGGTTTTGTTTTCTTGTTTTTTCTCTATTTTTGCTAATATTTTCTGTTAAATTGTTTTGAAATAACTCACTGTTGGAATTAGCCTGTCACAAGAATAGACAGGAATTAAAGAAATATGCATGGGTTAGAGCATGGGCATGTTTGGCAGATGTAGATGTGTGATAACCCCTCCCACAACCAGATGTGTGCATTCAGATCTGTGGAAATCAAAGAAGAAAATTTGGCACAAACTTCAACGCCCTTGAAGTATACCAGGCATCTGCCAAAACTGTCAGACTAAGCCTGCAGATCTTCAAAAGGGCTGCATTTGGCTCCGTGTTCAGAAGTAGTTTATAGAGTGCCCTGCCAGCATAATGTTGGCACAGATAATATCTCTACCTTGAAATTAGTTTTAGGTAAAGACAATTTTATTTCAGCTCACAGAAACGTGAAAACTGCCACAGCACACAAGAAATAGATAGATCTGGAATGAGCTTTTAACAACGGCTGGCACCAGATGCTTCAGAGAAATAGATGAATAGTACAACAGTTTGCCCATAGGGGAAGTTTCCTCCTAAGCCCTTATAGGTAGAAACTAGCTTATGCCCTAAAGCATATGAACTTACATCCTTTTCAAAATTATCCTTCTTTATTGTTGTTAACATGATTAATAATATTTGTTATAGTTTGTTTTTATGCTATAATTATCATTATTTACATACGGTCTTGAAAATGTCCAGTTCTTTTTCCTCACTTTTTTGTTTCCCCCCTGAGAGTTTGTTAATGGATGTAATACAGAAATAATGGTTACAATTTGCAGTCAGAGAGTTGCACCCATTTAGGGATATTAAAGCAGTTTTTCCAAAGATGATTAAATTTAGTTTCAAAATGTCTATTTTAGGTTGGGTACATATCAGCACTTAATCCATCAAGGAATTAGCACGAAATGGAGACAAGGTCCATTTTTGCAAAGTATTATATCTAATATTTGGAGACTTGAAGAGCCCATTTTGCAACTTAGTTTACTTTCCTACCAAAACCCCAGAGTTCTATGATATTTTAGCCTGCAATGGAGTCTCAGAACCCCTGAAAGTCAGGTGTCTATTGCTGTTTTCCATTGCTTCTTTCCCCTGATGTGGTAGTTTGTAATGTCTCTTCTTTTTCTGCCAGGTTAGGTGCTATACAAACACGTAAAGAAAAGTAGTTCTTGCTCTGAAGAGCTTATGTTTTGGATAGACTTTAGACAGTAGTAAAGGACTTAGGACAATAGTGAAAGACTGAAGCTGGAACATAGGGTCTGAGAGGCACAGAACTCTGATAACTGTCCTTGAATCAGTAGGCTAACAATAGAGTCAAGTTCTGCTGAGTTATTCCCCTGTGATGCAATAGTCAGCCCAAATTTTAAAGTATGGATCTAATCATCCAGTCCAACACTATTTGAAGAATTTTCATGACACTGCATAAAGTCGTCAGTGTCCAGACTTCAATAAAATTTATTTTTTCAAATTCCATATACCTTTAGTTTAAAAAGCAGTATTGAGAACACACCTCCAGTCAATACAGGACTGTGTACAGTGTGAGTTTCTAGAAAGCAAGTTCTAATCAAATAAGTGAGTTTCTTCCTGTACTCCTGCGCAAAGGAGGGAGAAGAAAGACAAAAAAAATGAACAGCAGTGTCTACCCAATCCTGCAACTCATGAAAGGGGAGAAAACATATTGTGTATCCTCTCATTTATCACTGTCACCATCAAATCCATGCCTGGAGGAGGACAGGGTCCTCCAAAGATCTCTCCCTCACTTCTCACTGCCTGGTGCATATCATATATTGTTTGTTGAGTGATTAGTGAGGCATCCAAGGATATATTAATGTGGAAGGTTGGATGTGTTTGACAAGAAGTCAATGATTCTTTCTGACATGACTTTAATAGACCCAAAGAGGTGGTCGTGGGATGATACTTCTAATGGGATATAGATATGAATGACCCACGTTTTATGACAAAGGTCAATGATATTGATGATTAGTGTGGAGAAGATAATTTTGCTGGCCTGGTAGGAGGGAACTTGCATGATTCATGAATGCTTTCCCCACCCGCGTCATTATTTAGGGTAGCAAAAAGACCAGAATAACCAACAGGTATACAATTTATCACATAATAGTGCATGTGTTTAGATATACATTGGTGACTATGTGCAGAAGATGAAGAACTTTTCTTACCATGTGTGTGAATTAGGTCTTTCTACCAGCGATTCATACCTGAGAAGGAAGACCCCAGAGAGGAAACTCAGTTAAAAAGCAGCTGCTAAACATTGCATATCCTTGTCGTCTAACCATAATCTAGGTCACCATATCACAAATCAAGGTATACATGAATCATCCAGCATATAATACTGAAGGACAGAATGAACTGAACGTGATACGTAACACGAGAAGTAGCAAAAGGCAATGTGACTGTTATCAGCTGCCATAACAATTTAACCAGCTTTTGCTGTGGGAATTTAGCAGTAATGGTAAATTCAGAGTGCCTGCTTTAAGAATATGTGTGTGGTCACAGACCAAAAAAAAAGAAAAATTGTGATAGTACACACCATGTATGATGCTGTTGGAAACATGTGAAAACTGGCTCTGTGCTCTCAGCTCCAAAAATAAAAAACTGCAGCAAAAGATTTAACCACAGAGGTGAAACATCAGGTTTATCAATTTGGGAAATGCCTGGAGATTCTTAGTCGACAGCTGCATCACCTGGAAATGTTAAGCTTTGCTCACATAACTGCTTTGTAATTCCCAAAAAAAGAATTTTTGAAATTATTAAAGTGACTAAGTTGTGATGAGCAGACCCCTTTTTATTATAAGGCTGGTGGTGATCGTACATGCTTTTCACAAAATCATCTTCAAATGGACCAAATCTTTACAGCTAATGCAATGAGTATGCTCAGGAGTATTAAAAAAAAAAAAAAAAAAAGAAAAAAATCACAAAATCCTCTTTTAACTCAAAAATATGTGCATGGGGGGAGAAGAGGAATAAGGAAAGAGACGAATGTATTTGTAAAACTTTTAAATACAGAATATTCCCAAAGCCTAGAAACAGTTCCTTCTCCTCACACTCTGCAAGATCTAAACATATATCTTAATGCTAACACATTACTGCTAGGTTAATCCTATTTTGTGATGAGCGTCAAATTCAGAACATATTGTATGATCTTTGAAGTCATACTGTGTATTCTTAGTAGGAAGCATGTTTTTGATAGTCTCTCACAGCAGCCAAGAAAATAAATTTATTTGCAGGAATTTGTAATGTTAGTAACAATTAGGGTGTTTTGTTAGCAAGAATTATTGCTGGTTAAGTTGTGCAATTTATAAAAAAGATCTACAGTGTGTGCAAAACAGGAATTTCTAGATGCACATTTATTAACATAGTCTAATTCGATAAAATATTCAATGTCTGATGGAAAATTTCTTCTTGACTACCCCTCCTTAGGCTGGTGTACATCTAGCATATGACTTGATAGTCATATGCTAGCATACGACTTGTTTGAGCCAAGATGGCACATAGTGAGCGATCTGGAGACCCACCTTTTTCAAATCTCTTCAATAGATGCCCTCGTAACACTGTGATGGGACAGTTTTGATGTATCGCAAAGAGCTTGTTTCATTCCCCCCTGTTCAGACCTAATGAAGTTTAAGACTGTGCCTGAGGTACTAAGAAAATCATTGCGGTTTCTCCCCTCCACTTCACACACCAGCACACATATATGTACACTCTGACACCATCTTTGAGTCACACCCACTTTATAGCCTTAGAACTAGGTTATGTAAATTTTACCTTACGCTCTTAGTTGATGTAGTGAAGAGATGGAAGTCCTATGGTCTTCTTATAACACCACTGAAATGGCAAGGGACAACCAATCACTCAACAAATTTGGCAAAAATAGAAAAAATTATCAAGCAAAATATTTTACCTTCACCCTTTCAACTCCTCTTTTCAGGGTGGGGCCAAGGGGTATAGAATTGGGGAATAAATAACCAGTTTCAGAAATAATATGCAAAGATTACCCTAATATTTAATTAAACTTTATTAAAAAGACAAATATAAAAAGTTAAAATTGGTGAAGCCCAGACAGACAAAACAGAATTATGTCTATAATGAATACTGTTTCATTAGTATCCCCTCAAAAATGTGTTAGAAAATTATTTATTGCAGCACTCGTCTATGAAAAAACTTTTATGCATTATATTNACAACAAATCACTTATTTGTCCCCTAAGATTTGTTTCCTAATCTTTTCTTCTTCTTCCAAACCATTTTATTCAGTATGAGTGTCTGAAACAGTGTACACATTGCAACCATAAACACTGCTGAGACATGGTACTACAGCACAGCCCATGTAGAGCATCAAGAAGTCCAAATGCATTGCTCCCTCTTGTCCATGCTTCCTTACATAAGTTCAACAGATTCTGAATACATACATTCACCTGTCATCAGGGAATATAACACATGCACACATAAGCACAGGCCAGTGGTTCCATCCTTGCATGTCATGAAATTCCAGTGTTGCATGACCATTTTCTTCTTTCCAAGAGTCACATCCCTTAAGATTACCAGACAAGGGCTGCAGTTGTAGCATTCAAATACCTGGTTTTAATCTGGACATTGAGCATATGAGTTATAGCAGAACTTAAACTGCTGTTAGAAGCTATGGGTGATACCTAATACAACCCTATATAAATAGATCCAAACCTACAAGACTATTTCTTGAACATTATTTGATATTGTAGTATAGTTTTGTACAAGTATATTGTCATGGATTTTTTTTTTTAATTATAAAATACCTTCTATTTAAATCAATAAAAATAAATACAAATAAACAAAACAGGTAAAATATAAACAAAGTACAGACAAGTAAAATGCTGAGGCCATGAATTATGCTGTTGAAATTAGTGTGTAATATATTTTCTAATAGTCAAGCGTGCTAATCTGCTACAGCATATGAAAGGACATCTTAAGAAAATCACATCTTTTCTCCAAATAATCAAAGACCTGGTCTGAAAAGGAAAATGGATCTTTCAAGGATATGTCTTTCCTATCATTTAACATGCTGCTTCCGTAACAGGACTACAATTCTTGCCATCTTCTTCTTTAAAGAAAAGAAACATGATCAAACTGATAAAGTGATGTATTTTATGAATAATACATTGCTCAGGGGCTTCAATCTACATTATATACTACATAACCATAATTTGTAATGTTTACTTAAACAGTGGCTCTCAACAAAACACTTAGAATCACTTAGCATCTTGTCCCTGAGCAGTTTGCATTAGAAATCTGGACTGCTTAATTTCATTGTGCTAAAGGCATTAACACAAGAGAGAGAAAAAATAGTAATCTTGGACTGAAAGAGGAGGGAAAAGTCTCTTCAACACAATTTCAAAAGCATGTTCTGTTTGAAGCCAACATACCATATAAGATTAAATATTCTTATGATTGTCCAAAACTAAACAATAATTCGTTATATACGTTAGGAAAACTCCAACCTAGGACAGGTCCTTTAACCTTCAGAACCTTATTTTTTTCCTCCCTGTGATACAGTCTGTGTGTTGCCTTACCATTTAAAATGAATTAAGTGATACTAAACCTACTTTTAGGATGTTTCATCAATGCACTCTAAAGGGATATAAAATAAGAAGCTTTTCTTTGGCTGGAATCCAGATACTAATGGTGTTAAAATGCCTTCTTATTGCATTTAAGTCAGTAGTTAGGTCAAGTAGACAAACAGATTTCAGAAAATGTTTAAATAAACACTCTATTTAACGTTGCCTTGGAACCTGTATGTTTTAGTTGTCTAGCCTCAAAATGCCAGCTAGTTAGGAGATATTAAAGCAATGGGGACTGTTTAGTTTGGAAAAGAACAAAAATAACATAGGGGATATATACAGAACAATATATTTTATAAAAATATATTACATACTCATGCATATTCTTCCACATGTCTCTGAATATATGAAAAGGGTTTTTAAAGACAATAGATCAAAAATGATCAACAGAAAAGCTACTTTAAATTAAACTTATTAATAAGCTGTTGGAACTCACTGGCACAAAGTATCTTTAAGCTAAAAATATATTAAACGTGAGACAAGCTTTTTTAAAGAAATGCAGTTCTCCAAGACACAGTGGAGAAAATAATAAAATAATAATAATAATAATAAATATTAGCTCCATTGTTTTAGGTTTTAAACTAGTAACTGATAGAGTTAGGAGAAAGTCTCCTAATGATCAGGATCTTTCCTAATTTTCCAGCTCTCATTTTTTTAATAGATTCAAAGACTAGTTGGTAACATCATTCTGTTAGAGATATATTATAATCAATAGTAATTTAAATGGTTTGGATAGCTTTAGTGATTTGTTCCCGCAGAACACACCTTTTTAGAGTTGATAAAAAGATAGAATTTCTCCTCATCATAAATCCTTATATTTTGACAGATCTTCTAATCTTGAAATGAAATGAAAAGTCAAAATAACCAAATCCTATGAAGGACAAAAATTTTCACAGTAATTTAATTTGAAATCACTGAACTGTTTTGTTTTGAAGTAGTGCTAACCTCTCTGTTGACTTGAGTCCCCTGCTTTTTGGAAGTTTCCTGCCATTAAAGCTGTGACACATCAGCCACAGCAACCAGGGCTTCATTGTGTCTTCTGTTGCAGTAAATGAAGTCTGCCTTGGCAATACACTCAATTTTTCATAAGAGAAAGGGAAGAAGGTTACTGTCTATTTATTTATGTATCCATTCATTTAGTGGACCTTGTTTTATCTAATATTTCCAAGAGTTAAAGAAGACCTGTAGAATAATGGGTATAACATCAAAATGGATGGCACTGGGGGGTTCCTATGGGAACATTCTTCCTGTCCACCCCTTACATTCCCTTCACCCCAAACTTATCCCTAACTCTTATTGAAAAATAAACTTGAACTTTAATTGTAGAATAAGTAAATCCAGCAAACCACGTTGGTTGTGTTATGACTTGACGCTTTGTGCTTATTTGGTATTTTTCTTTAGAGGTTTACCCAAGGAGGGTCCTCCTGGATCCACAAAGTAGAAACATACAAAGCAAGACATAATTAATATTTGCTTTAAAACCAAACATAAGCATACCAAAATCATGTAACGACAGATTGCATATAGGCATTTTATAACAATGTGATGCTGTTATATAACATCACTATAACACAGGAAAAAAGATTTTTTAATGAAGCTAAGCATAAATGTTTAAATAATGTGTAATCACCAAGGTACAAACAAAGACTTGTGGGATAGCTGTATAAGCAGGATAAAGCAAAACATGTTCAAGTAGTAAAATCTTCAAGAACAAAGGCTGTAGAATAAGCAGGAAAGTTGCCTGCTTGAACCATACCAAGTCTTGTTCCTCAAGATTAAGGGAAAATGTTGGATGCAGATGAGATCTCTTTCTGTTTTGGTGGGGAGTGAGGAGAATAAAACACCAAAAAGGAACAAGGAAGGAAGGAGAAGAATAAGCCACCCACTCTGCTTCTGGCTTCCCCAGTCAATGAGCCTGATCACCTCAATCCCAGTGGTTGTGGCTATGACTACCAAGGAGCACAGTATAAATTGTAAGGCATCAGGCATGTGTTCCGAGAGCAGTGAGTTGTTTAAGTGTCTGGGCTCCAATGGCAAATGAAATGACCACTGTCACAACTGCTTAAAGATTTGAAATATCACTACCCAGAAAAAAAAAATAAAAAAGAATAACATGGCAATAGAATTTAAAAATACAGTGGAAAGCAATAACATGATTAATATTTTAAGTCTTTTCATCAGTAACACTATATCATACCTATAAACTCGCTTTAAGTTTTTTCATGCTACAGTATTTAAAGATGTTAAGTGTCATTATGCCCACTTTATTGATAGATGAGACATGGGCAATAAAATAACTCAGCTCAGGTTTCCACTTGGCCATAGGTTAGTCTTCAAATAAAATATATGGTTTCTAATACACAATCCCCTGTTCAATCATTTGGGCCATAAAATTGAAGATACTACAGTGGTCATTATTGTGACCTCTGATCCCTTTCTGTATTATTAGTCATTTAAAGATAGTCTTGTAATAAGAACACTGCAGGAAGAGAAGAGCCGTTGACCCAGAAGGTTATAAGCTACTCTCAGCAAAGACTATCTTTTGTCTGGATATTTATATGCTAGTTATCTGTACAAGTTTCAGGAAACTATCACATTCTGTCACACTTGCAAGATATTGTAGGGTTGGGAATCATCAGCTGACAATCCCAGCTTGTGATACAAAGTTGAACAATTTATTCTAAGTTTGTTCAGGAACTTACACTTCTGTATGCAACCTGACTCTCAGGAGCAAGTGACAAGTGAGAGCTTTAAATGTGCCCAGAATGAATTTCTATTTCATTACTGAAATATTCTACTGGTCTAAATTATTCTGTAACTGCATTTGATCATGCAGCTCCCAGACCTAGGTTCATTTATGCTGAGGTTAGTACAGCTACAACTTAAATTGCTTAACAGTTGGTAGCATCAAAATTCATTCTCTTTCCTTTATTAAATATTTCTATTTTAAGTCGTTGAAACTTGATAGAGAGAAAAGAAAAATCAGAAGTCCAGCCTGGATGGAATACCCTTAATTATTCCTCAGAATTGCAGCACAAGACCCTGAATGGAAATCAGAGCAAACACCAGAACTCTCTACAGTGCAGGGGAGAGTGAACTTTACCTCTCCAGTTAGTAACTAGTGTTGGGATGTTTCCCTTGTGGATAAAGGAGGTTAAAAAAAAAATAATAATAAAAATAAAGAAAGCGACAGAAAGGTGTGAAAGAAAAGAAGGAATTAGCCCGGGAGAGGTAGGATTGGTGTTTCCGCCGCTGTTGGAAGGATAGAAAGTCACCTCTGATGAGGGATGATTGCCTGATGAAAGGCAGACAATTGCTGTTGTTGACTGAAATTACCTTCTCCTCTGAAGTAGTAGTACTTCTCACACAGCTCCTCCCTCAGGGGCAATAACAGCAGACCTGTCTTTTCATTATGCCAAAACCCAGAAAATAGTTCCATAACTACATTATTCCCATCAGCAGTCTGCCGCCTTAGGAAATTAGCAACTTTGCCAGTGGCTAAAACCAAGAGTGCCGTGCGGGAACTGCTCAGCTCCTTAAGCTCCTGTGGAAGAGTCATTTAAGGAAATAGCTTAAAACTCTCTGCAGAAAGCCTAGCTGAGGGGCATGCACTGCACTGGAGTAGCTCCATGGCTGCTGAAGTAATTTCTACGATTTGCTGTATGAGTTTTCTTATGTTAATCGTTTCAAACCCACAGTAGTGTAAAAACAAAAAACAAACAAACAAACAAAAAAAAACACAAAACCACCAACAAAACAAAACAGCCAAAAAAAACCAAATAAAAAAAACCAAACCCCACACATACTTATCTCCGTTCAGCGTTAAAGAAGTATTCTGCTCATAATCGGGTGGGACATAAAGGCTGAGAATTTGATGTGTTAGGACAAATTAAGACTCGGATGAATCTAACTTACCCCCTTTTTAAGGTAATAAAAAGACATATGGGGCAAAAGGATGCATGTCAAACAATTAAGAGGAATAATCAACACTGGTTGCAATTCAGTGGGAGACAGTCAGCTCTGCAGAAAGGTTTCAAAAGACTTAAAAAGTTCTTTAACTTATCACCTGAGGCAGTAATATTGTATGTGACAAAGGTGTCATGATCTGACTTGCAGTTAGCTGAAGATCATTACGAAGATCACTGTGAAGACATAGACTTAAGCTATAGTCTTCTCTACAGTACTGGATTTCACTGAACACTTGTACCTATACAGGTTTCTGCTCAGTCAACATCATTGTCTGATACAGAACACAGCACAAAACAAAACTTATCTTTATACTGTGGTGAAGCCACCAAACGCTTGTAGTGGTACTCAGCTCACCTAACTTTAGATATCAAATATGTAGCCTTTTAATTGTCAGCCAGCTACTGATTTGCTTTTGTACATCAGTGCGTCTTGTATAAAAGTCATATAAATATAAGAACAAACGTGTCTAAAAACATAAAATATATTGTCCATAGAGAACACAAGCATCTTCCAAAGGATACGTCCACCTTGTTTTAGAGTTTATCATGGGATGAGATGAATCGTTGTCTTAAACAGGCTATTTCTTACTGCTGACTGTAAAGCCAAACCAGGGTGTCCAGCTTAGGTTTAACCACCTAATCTTTGAGTGTATAAATAGCATCAATGAGTCTCACAGGTAGTTTCTTGCTTGCTTTTCTTGATTTCCCTGAAAGTTTCTTGACTTTCTAAACATTGAGGGGAAAGGGAAAAGTAACTGTTCCTTCTTGTGTTTATGGAGAACATCAGACACTCAAAGTTGTAATTACAGCTAAAAATATGTGTCTATATGTTATTGTAAGTGTCTGAACAACCAAAATGTGATTTTAAATTTGAGTAGCCAACACCAAATACATCTCAAGAAAGGTTAGTTGTTTTGCTGCTGACTACCCAAGATGTAACTATTGCTCGCCACCCTTTTATGGAACATTTGCAAAATAACTCTTTTGTGCATCTCTTAAAGGTTTAAATTACAATGTTAGTGAAGACGTTTCCCCCTTATTCCTAGGAAGGCCAAGTTTGTGCCCAAGAGAGGTAAGAGAAACTGTTTTGACCTATAGAACTTGAAAAACTGGGTTGCTTATCACTGTAAAGCTTTGAGCAGTTAAGGTATTTTAAATCTAAAGGGATTTGATGTACACCCAGTATACTAAATGGTGTTAGCCTAAGGGCACCATGAAAAATGGTCTGCATGCATTTGTAAATGTGCCAAATTTAAATATTCATAACTTTAAATCTTGTTTCTTTTCAGGCTTTGCTGTCCTTTCTTGATGGGTGTTAAAGGCTTGCTAAGTTTGATGTTTCCAGTTTCAGCCATTTGGAGTTAGTCAAGCGCAATAATCCCAAATGGAACATATGGATACATCATTGTATTTTTTCTTACACTCATAACTCGGAACTGGCTGAACTGATTCAACTCAAACTTTTCAGACAAAGAAACACCATTAGCCTGAGACCAAGTCTAGGAGGTGCAAGACTGTAGAGCACACGTTGGAAAAGCTTACATTACGAAATAAATATGTGATACTTAACTGCTTTGATTGTGTTGCTGAAACACAAATTTGTGGATGCTACACTGTCTTCATACAGCTGAACCTACGATTAGTCATTGTCAAACTAATTCAAGTTATTGGCATATTTGAAGGACTATAAATGCGGCCATGACTAACAAGACATCGAAGAAGAAAAGAATTCCCTTGAAAACAAAAGTTGGACTTTTGAATATAATTTCACCAGGAGCTTGAGTTCAGAGAAGAAAGAGATTCAGACGTCACAAGCATTCAAAATATGTTCTGTTAAAAACAAACCAAACAAACAAACAAAACCCTACAAAATTTCCAATAACATACTGGTTGTATTTAGTTCTTTGATTCTACAGAAGTGTGTTTGTTTTTAGTAAACTTAACAACAATAATAGAAGACATTAAAATGTGGACATTTAATTAGGAAAGAAGCAGAGTGCCTATGTAATATAGCAATTCAGGGATGTAAAAATGATTAAAAAAAAGGAAAAAAAGAAGAAGATGACATTCAAGAAAATAGAACAAAGTATACTGTAAAACCTCTCAGGCTTCAGGATTGATAATGAGTAGGCAGAGGTAAAGAAATCTGTTTTGTCAATGACATCAGTTCTTGAACTGAAGACAACTGCTTCTGATGGAGTGTTATAAACATACTACCAGACTTCAGAAGCTCATAAAGTCCCAAATATTAATATAGCAAACTACAAACCGGGAGATTGATTTTTTTTTCCTGATGGAAATGATCAAGAATATTTTTATGGATCCACTAATAAGGGAAAAACACTTCTAACAGTAAACAAAGCTGTGATTCAGCGTGGAAATCCTTGGAACTATTCAGTCTGCAGGTACTATGGTTGTAATGGGTGAGACCAGAGGCAGCAATATCTTCTTTTCAATTTGCTAATTTAAGTGCAGCAGGTTATCTCCTTCAGTATTACATCATGAACAGGGAAAGTGGATTTCTGCTTGATTCCTAAATTTGTTTGTGAGTATGCTTTGGTGAAATTGTCAGTAGGATTCATTTCTGGTACTATTTCTAAATCTCCTCTGTAGTTGCATGTGCCATACTTTAACTCTACATGTATGTGAATATGAATCAATAGGTTGTTTCATCAGGTGTCTAACTTTGGGGTTTTACATAAGAGAATGAGTAAGATATAATCACTAAGAAGCTTAATGAGGGAACCAGCTGTGAGAGATCATTACTGTAGTGACCTGCAGCATGAGGTTAGAGAGAGAGAGCAAGACAAAGAACTTTCATCCTATTTAACTGCAGTTATAGAAAAAAGAAACAGTTTATATATTTGCTGCCTTTTTACAGTATCTCTCCGGTCTTAAGAAATAATGATGTCTGCAAAAAGATACTGAGGGGTTTTGTGGGTTGTATTTTGGTTGGGGTTTTGTTGATTTTTTAAAGGGGAGAAATCTTAAAGACTACGAAGACTGGTTCAGTCTTTGATCACTCATAATGCACAAATAAGAGCATCTAACAGGAGTTCAATGTTCATTTTTTTGGTGAAAACATCACTCAGATGATGCTGGACTCTTTTGGACTGGGATTATAAATACAAATGAAATGGTAATATTGTTAAAATTTATCACACAACATTATCTTAAAAGGGGAAGGTGAGTGTGTTACGATCTTCAGAGATTTTAGAACATAATGCCTGTAAAATCTGCGAGTTAGAGGGTCAAAGCCTGCGTATGACCCAATCATATTTCACTTTTCTTCCACTTCTAAATTTTACTAGAGAGACTTTACGGCTTGTTGTTGACTACTGTTTTTGTATAACAATTCATTTTTAGTCATCTTACAACTTTTTATAATTTGTAGCCATAAAGGTCACTCACATAAAATAGTCTATTTTCTGTGAGGCTAAGAGTCAGATGTTATTTCTCAGGTATTTCCACTTGGAAAACACAGAAATATTTTCTAAACATGATATGTTTAAATCCATTCACTTTTCTACATAGTTCCTCAAAGTTCCACTTACTGCCAATATTTTTGAAAGCAAATATTACATTAAATGCTATTGTCTCAGTTAAAAAAAAAATATCACCTAATAAGGGAAGAAACTGCCCACTATTCTTGATTATCTCTCTGTTTGGGGCATTGTTCAGTCAGGGTTCAAACCATACAGGTAATGTATTCAGGGCACTTAGATCTGCAAATAATTGTGTTTGTTTAATAAAGGCTCCATGGAANGTTTGCTATCTGAGATTAAAACTTGAGGTGTTGAATGAGGTGACATCCTGAAGTAACTTTATCTCCTAACAAGAAAATTTGAAGGGAGCTTGTCTCCACCCTACTCAGTTGTCTGAAGTTATGCATACAGTAACTATTTCTGGAAGCTTTCGAAGACAGTAACTACCCTCTGCTACTCCAAGAAGGAGGTTGTGTTAAAATACAAAACTAATTGTAGGAAATTATTGTGTTTGTTCTATACAGGGCATCAGTTTAAACTTTCACATACAAAGAATGGTGAGAACATCACAAAAAAAAAAGACGTTTTTCTAAGTAAAATACATATTTGACCTGTGAAGGAAATACACTTCCCATCTTTAGAAGATTTTCAAGAGAGTAAAAAACAAAAAAATATGCAGATAATCTGATATTCATCTCTTTACGCCTAAAATCTTTTAAGTTTTTCATTAAGTAGATGAGCAAATAAGCCCATTTAAAATAAAGAAATACCAAAATAATTTATTTCAGAAATTAGTGACCTACGTATTTTCTATCTTTGACTAATTAATATATACATAGTCTAGCAGGTCATAAAAGGGAATTCACCTATTGTCAGGTGGATTTTCTTCAGTCAGCTGAGCAACAGAGCTCGTTTTAAATGAAGAAGAAACAACTTCCAACCAATGATCATGATGAGGCACAGACTTTTTTGACACATAAGGCTGGTGTCACAATCATTTACTTATTGGATACTGTTGATTATATTCAAGTATATCTTGCATATCCGAAGGCTGTTCTTGCTAATGACCATGGAGATGCATGACTAGAAATCAACTCAGGCTTCAAGAATGATAAATAATGTTTTGTTAGTTACTGCTGCAAAAATAAAAATGGTTTGGACTTCGGACTTTGGATGTGAGAGTGAATTAAGTATATTATGATTTACATTCATGTACAAAAGGGCATTTAATTCCTTTTAATGGAATTAGAAGAGCAATTGACCTGCAATGCATTAATGTGTCAGGTGTAAAATGTTTGCAACCTAGGAGTTTGACATCAGGTACCTTAAAACATTAGCAAGAATCAGGCTTATTTCCCAGATAGTTAAAAATCAAACAAGACTGATTCTGGTACTATTATAAAAGGGATGTTCATACATTTTAACATAATGCATAGAAAGTGTGTAAGCTACGGGTAGAGATTGTAAATGGCAATGCAAATAGACAATGAAATTGTAAAAAAATATCAAGTTTAAGGATCTTAGCGGATCTCCTTTAGGGAAAGAGGAACTGTTTTCCTGTGAAACAATATGATTTTATTATTCCTTGTTTCTCATAAGTCACAAGGAAAACAAAAAAAAATCAAAAATTTAGGCTATGTTTGTTAGAAATGCAAATGAAATAATACGGAGAGAAAAAACACAAACTTACAGTTTTTGGGGTTTACTGTTCAAGTGTATAGAATTTCCTACAACAACTCTTAAATAAACATTTAAAAGTGCACACTCAGTGAGGGAACATACTTAACTGGCCTACCCTCTTCTATCAGTCCACAGTTAGCTTAATATAAACTGTTAATATCACATTAACCCAAATTATCCACAGACAGAGGATACTGAATTATATGCTAGGAAAAGAGACAATTTAATTCTCACAATCCATGACCATGCCTCTTGTTTTGTATTTCATTATGTATTTTTTTTCTTTATTGTTGGATGACGTAAGATATAAACTAAAGTGCATTAACATGTGGACCTAACAAATAGCTTTGAAAACCTATGTCTAAGAAACAGCTCCCCATGACACCAAGAAATTATTCTCCAGACTCTTCCATATATTCCCCCAAATTTGTTTCACTCTGACTAATTTTACTTTTTTAGTTTCTAAAAGCAAAAATGCTTTGCAGAATTACTCTTGACCCATTCTGTAGCTGCTCTGGAGGTATTCAATAAATCTTTTCTGTCCTGTAATGCCATTTTCCCTAAACTAACTAATGGAAAACCAGACTATATGGCAACAGTTCACTTTTCCTATGCCTAGCATTTTATGAAAAGCTGTTCCTATGCATATGTTTTCTTAGCCTTATTTATTTATTTATTTATTTAAGCATATATGCAAACCTGACTTTATACTACATTATCCGGCCTGGCTTCTCCTAGACAAATAGAACAATGCCAGTGCTCACGGAGGGAGCAAGAGGGGGAGGAGAGGGGAATGCTGAAGGAACAGGGGGTTGGAAGGAAGAAAAGGGTCCTGCTGCTTGGTAGGCAGCCCTGCTGGGAAATCTCAAATCAAATTCTTTTGAAAGGAAGTGTTATTAAAAGTAACTTTAATCCCTCCAGCCAGACGGCTCATAAAAGCATACAATTAAGTCAAACAAATGACAAGAGCACTCTCTCTCCTACCTGTTTCCCCCTTCAGAGAGTAATTACTGCAGGGTAGTCTTGTCTCGTTTTGTGCAAATAGCAGTGGAGTGCTTGAACGAGGTGCCAATTTCCCCCTCCCCAGCCCAACCCCTCTTGTTCACTCCTACCAACACTAGCCTGGCTAACATATACAGGCAAGAACAAAGGGGTGAATTTAAATATTGCCTCTTTGTGCAAGGTTAATTGAAAATCAAAAAGTCACTTTTCGAATGTCATATTAGAATTGTTAGTGCATCAATTTTCTTCAGTTTTCTGTCACTGCAGGAGAGCACGAGACACAGAGGCATGCATTTGGATGGGAGCTAATGAGGGAGGAAAGAAAGAAGAAAGAAAGAAAAAAGAGAGAGAAAGAGAAAAGGAAGGAAGGGAGGGAGGGAGGGAGGAAAGAAAGAAGGAAAAGTGTTTTGTTTTGTTTTGTTTTGTTTTGTTTTTTATTTCAGGGAATGTTTATGTCAAGTGGAGGTTTTTTTCAGAGGTGTCCTGGTGTTTCCTTTTTTTCTGCCATTTTCTAGTTTGGGACCATATTTAAAGGTATATAAGGTAAGCAACAACCTGTCATGGCGAACCTTTTAGGTGACGAAGAAAGAAAATGTCAATATTTAGCATTTGTCACTTACTGTCCATAGTTGTTTTCTGCTAAAATTAGCAAGCAGATGGGAATAACGAATCTAGGTCTCTACATGTTCTATCAAGGACTTAAGAAATTATGTGGAATGATCACTTCATTTTTCTACTCTGGAAAATAGGTGAAGTCTCAGTGTTTTTTCATTTTTTGTTGATAAACTGCTCAGGTCTGGGATAGTCACTCATTAAACATTTGCAAGATGCTTTTTTCACCTGGGGCCATCATCTCTATTAGAGGTTATATGTGCTGCTGACGTAGAAAAAAATAACCATAACACTATGGAGAGACATGCTGTAGTGAAATTAATCCTCGTGAAGAGTGTGCACACCAACTTACATATCCAATATAAAACTTTCAAAACAATTCTGCATCCTCTTGAAAGTTGTGAATGTCACTGCAGTAGTGGAGATCACTTTTGCTCTCAAGGCTAGGAGTGGATTTAAATGGTTTCCTATTCTTCATATGCGGTCAAAATTAAATAATTAGTGGCAATATTAGAATAAAACATGATGTTATTTTCTTGCTGTATCCTTGTTAATTCAAGTTTCCATCATTCCTTGAATTCAAGTATTTTGCATCACCCCACATTTACAATGAGAGCTACCTGAAAAGTTTTCTTTTTGGTTGGTGATTGTGCAGTGTTTAATACAATGAAAGAAACAAGTAATGACTGCAGATATTATTTCAAATTGTAACCTGCTGCAACTCAAATTGTCTGATATTCTTATGGCACTTTATTTCAGAAAAACTTAGGTACAGTCTTTGAAGAAGTTTAGTGAAAATAATCCTCTACTGCTTGTGAATTTCCCCAGAGTACAGGATTTTTAAAGATGAGAATCTGTGTCCTAATCCAAATCTCATTAATACCAATTGAACTCTTCCCACTGAAGTTTAGAACTGCTCTCTGGCAAATACTTTCTGTTATTCTAACTCTTTACCCCTTCTTTCTCATGTATTTAATATGGATTGGCAAGAAGAAGGTCTGTGCAGAAAAAAATTGAGGCCAAGGTTGGCACATGAGGTTCATATTTCTGTACATTATGTCTCCCCTCCAGTCTGCATTCTCCCCATTGTTTAGATGAAGAGTTTCATCCAGTCCTGCTCTGTCTAGCAAACAAGTTATGTTTCCTGTCATAGATTCTTTTGTTGCTGTTGCTGTATTCAAAGTATGCATTTAATCCATCCAAGTTTGCTGTCGTAAGTGACAAATGCCTCTGCTTAAAGATGAGCAAATGCTCGGTCATGCCAAACTTGAAGCTTTCAGTCCATTGCTGAAACTAGCTGTGACCCATTACTAAAGCAGAAGCATTTGCTCCCAAGCCTGCTGACTGCATGGAGCATATACACCCTTTTTAAGGTTTGTCAGGACAGCAACAGGGCTTTTTTTCTTTTTTTTTTTTTAAAAAAAAACCTCTTTAATTTTGTGTAGACAGTTCTAAAAGCAGCTTCCTAGGGACTGTCTGATCGCACAATCCTCTTAGTCTTTCTTACTCTGTAGGAGGGCCATCATATTTCCTGCTCTCAGTCAGTAGTTGGCTTTTCTCTCTCTCCTCTGTGTAATGACTGGAGTCAAGAGGCCAGCACCTTACCCACTTCCAGTGATGATGTTATAGCTCAAACTTTAAAATGAGTTTTTTTTCTTTCTGTTCACACTTTTCAGCCAAAATCTCCATTCAATTCTACTCATTAGAAATATTTGAAGCAATGACTTTCCATTTATTATCTTAGTCCCAAAACAACTCATTTATTTTCTGCAAATGGAAAACAAGCCTTTTCATTCTAGCTTCATTTCTAGGTTCAGTTGTGACACAGTTCCCTGTTGTTTCTGCTTTAGTACAGCTTCCTACGTAACAATGCCATAAAAGTCTACATCTAGCATGAAGTAATGTTTCTGATTCTTAAAAACAAATCAAATAAACTTTTCCACTGAAAAACTTGCATGACAAAGATGTATGCAGTGGGTGCAGGACTGCTACATTGCTGTTAAATAATAGAGACAGGATTAAATAACACATCTTGACTCTCAGCACAGACAAACTTCTTCATTTGCCTATATATTTTGCACTTTTGATATGCCACTGGCCCCAGGAAGAATATATTTTGAAAAGTTGATGTATATTAGATTGATATCATTTTTCATATCATTCTGCCTCCAGTGTTAGGCTGCCTTGGCTAAAGGTAAGGGAAATTTATTTTATTTTATTTTAAGTTTGAGGTTACACATTCAAGTGAAACTTTTAAGTGGATACTGAGAATTGATAAATCCTCATACAACAATAGACTTTAGGGACTAGAAGAAAAGAAAGGGAAATGAAAGTAAAGAGTTTTTCTTGTCCTTGGAAGCAGTGAGGATAGACAAGAGCTTTACATAAATGTTGATCACAGGATGACTATAGGTTACCTGTCTGGTGGATCCATGGAAAGTCTAACACAGTTCTANGGTGCTGGAGCGTGTCCAGAGAAGGGCAACAAAGCTGGTGAGGGGTCTGGGGGACAAGACTGATGAGGAACAACTGAGGTAACTGGGGTTGTTTAGCCTGGAGAAAAAGAGGCTGAAGGGAGACCTTATTGCTCTCTACAACTACCTAAAAGGAGGTTGTAGAGAAGTTGGGGGTCAGTCTCTTCTCCCAAGGAACAAGAGATAGGACAAGAAGAAATGGCCTCAAGTTGTGCCAGGGGAGGTTTAGGGTGGATATTAGGAAAAAATTCTTCACTGAAAGGGCTATCAAGCATTGTAAGAAGCTGCCCAGAGAAGTGGTTGAGTCACCGTCCCTGGAGGTATTTAAAAGAGGGCAGAAGTGGTCCTTAGGGACATAGTTTAGCAGTGGATTTGACAGTGCTAGGTTAATGGTTGGATTCAACGATCTTAAGGGTCTTTTCCAACTTAGGTGATTCTGTAATTCTATGATTATTTTTTTATTATTTCATAAAGAAATTGAATTTTTAATGTTACAGTGCAAGGCAAGATCTTATTGGGAATACTGTGAGCAATTTCATTTGCTTATAGACATTATCAAGGGACTTAAGTTCGAAGAGGTACAGAGGGGGCTATAAGCACATTCAAAGGGATGGAATAGAACATATGCATAAAGTAGAATTTCCAAGTATATGTCAAGACAGAAGAGTATTTAGGGTGAGAATAATTAAGAAAATAAAAAAAAGATTAAAATTGATGAATAAGGTTTCTACTAATCTGTTGTTTTTATTATTATTAGTTGCGGTACTAGTAGTAGTAGTAGTAGCAGCAGCAGCATAAGACGAAGATCCTGGTTTGTTTTTGATGGAAAACAATAAATACATAGAAGGAAATGCACTATGATTCCCAAAGTCAGGAAATTATTTTTGCCTTGTGAGTTCTTAAGCATCTCTTGTGTCTGAGAGGAGTACTGGTTACTAATAATTTTCACTTTATCTCTACCTCATGAATGTGAAGCCTTAGGACCTTGTTGTTTGCCTAGCAGGGTCAGAAAAGATTTCTTCTTCCATAACCTATTCATGAATAACTTATAATGTTTTCTTTCATTTCTTGTTTTTCTGTGATGCATTGGAAACTCACTCCAGGTAGCAGCTCTGGGATGAGTTCATCATGTTTTTTAGTGTTTTTAAAATTTCTCAGGTGTCTGCTTTATAAACACATAAGGTGCACCTAAAGTTAACTAATGGTAAGATTTGGGGTCAGGAGTGATTTGCCAGGTACGTCAGCTTACCATAAATTTGTGTGGAAAAGGCTTGCCTTTCCCTGTAGCATGGGTTCGTCTCCTCAGAGATCTAAGAATTTTACCAAACACTATTTTGTTGGGGAACATATTATTTAAGAGCTTGGACACTGTCAATGCCTATAATCTCTTGTTGTATTCCTGAGTCGATTATGAGTTTGGCTTTCAGTCTGTTAGTCAGCCTGTCTTCAGAGTGTCTGTAGCAAGCTCCTTCCTATATGTTCATCATCTAGAGACACACAGAAATGTTTCAGGTGAAGCCGTACTGTCCTCTCCCATCATGGGCACCGGTGATGCACGTGGTGCTCTCGATCTCTGCTATGGATTACCAGGAGCCTCCTGCAGGGGCTGAAAGAGGAGTGGGTGTTTCTGATTTTATTTTTGCACTGCTGACATCTTAACACAACAAAGTGCCAAGGCAACTAGGCCAACTCATCCCATTTATTCAGTGATCTTGAAAAGAGTCCTCAACCTGTGTGAAGATCCCATTTTTTACCTGGAAAGGACAGCCAGAAGCTCATAAATCTCCAGGCTAAGGGATCTGGACCCTTTAATCCTCTATGGGGTGTTAATACAAAAGATATAATCTGTTTATCTGCTAAGTGCTATATTAATCTGCGAAAATGTAGAAAACAAAATCTGTTTGTTAAATATGTAGATACTGAGAGAATGGATTTTTTTTATTTTCATTTGCCTGTGACTGTGTATCAATTGATGAGAAGTTGTTGGGTTTTTCATGTTGTATTCACTCAGGTATGATACCAAAATAATGTTTGAGTCTACACCAAAAAGCTCGAGTCACAGATTGTCACACAAGTGCAATTACTGCTCAGAAAAGTCATTTTCAGGTGGTAAGATGGCTGTGACTTAGTTTCTTAATGATAAATATTAGACGGGCAAAACTTAATTTGCCTCTTGGAAATTTAAACAGTTTATCATTTTATTCATCTGTATGCTTTTGCAGCAGAACTTGTTTGCCAGAAACAGGGCTTTTGGGCATCAGAATCAGTAGATACTCACCCAGTATAGTAGAACAAGATGTTCTATTATGCAGCAGTCCAAGCAGCTACCATTAAAGTGCCAGATCTGAAAGTACTGTGAAGAGTCTCTATTGTGAATCAGAATAAAACATATTTACAAAAACTTTCTAGAGTTACTCTGACAAACTCTTTTTCCCCTAGATGTTTTTTGAGTAAATTGCCAGTATGCAACCATGTTTCTCACTCTCATCTTCTCATCCAAAAAAACAAAGCGAGGACTTCATAGGTTTCCTTCCTCTTACAGTGATGGTAGAAGTAGACAGTCTTGATCAACTGCTATTTTACAAAGGGAGTTAGGATTGTAAACTGACAGTTTAAAGCTATAATTGAAATAAAGTTAGTATATTATTTTTATTATAGATTTGGAAGCTGAAGTTTAATACATTATGTATACCACTAAGGTGAAGAGGTTGGTCATCTTTAAATCATTGCAAACATTTTTGCTTGAGATAATTACTAGATAATGTTTACCACATTCAGGTATTCCACTGTACTCGGAGATTACTAATCTTGGGATATCATCTGTGACTTTCCTAAGGAGCCAGGAATTTTAAGCGTGCATCCTGAACACTTTTCCCTGTTTCCATGGAAGGAAAAATGAGGAAAGATGAGGAAAAAATTCACACACACACTGAAAAAAGCTATGGTTAATTTTCAGACATATTCAGGTTCTGCATCACTTTAGAGACAAGTCTGAATACCATGAAAATTGAGAACATTCCAAATTTACCAAGGAGTGGAACAAATTCTGTCCTGAGGACAAGAGAGAGATTAATATAATAGTCCATGGGGAAATCCTCAGAGGATGTCCAGCAAATCTCTGTTCTTATGATGACATTATAGCAGGAGTAGAAATGGCAGAGGAATGACTGCTTCTAGCATTATGTAAAGCTCTCCCAGGGTTAAAATCTTGTAGTTCCACCCAGACACATTGGCACTTTCTTCTCTGCAAACCAAGATCATGTTCCCATAGAAGTAAGCCATTGCCATCACAAGCTTGATGCATAAAGGTAACCCAAAATGTTCATTCAGTCTGTACCTTTACAGTGGTTAGACTATCCTTTCTAGACTGACGTATAAGCAGTGCCAGAGAAGTAGAGAAACATTTGAAAAATGGGAATAATATTAGGAAAGTTACTGAAGTCATCTTCAGATGAAAAACATAATGTGTCTTTAAAACCCCTGACTAGATCTGCTGATGTAAATATGCATAGTATGATCAACAACATACCAGTCTCTGCCCCGGCCCTCCTCTAGGCTTTGAGACCAGTAATGCAACATCTCATACAGGTTGGAATATTGCCTTTGCTATGGGACATTTTCTGATCCTCTCTGTCATAAGTAGAAAAATAATTCTCCTTCTTTGGCACATTCAGCGTTGCACATCACTAAAGAAATATGTTTTAAAAAACTTGTAATTTCTTCAAAAACTTAAGCACTAAACAAAGAATTGGTTAAATAACTAGCACCTACATATAATAGCTTGTAATTTTCTAATGATCATTTCAAGTGCATTGCAGGACTAAGGTATGTTCATTCACAGTTGCCCTCTCTGAGCATAATTTTGGTTAACAGTATTAAATGTTTTCCTTTCCTGTTTTCCCCTCATTTAACTTTCTTAGTTCAATATTTGTTCCTAACACCAACACTTATATGTTCACGATATTTTCTGCAGAAACGTTCTATGTAACTCAGTTGGTTTGTTGTTTTTTTCCCCAACAAATATCATTAATTTATATTACAGATGTATAGTTTCTAATTTGTTGACATACATACTGGTTTTGGTGACACTAAGGATGTTATGAATGATTATAAATTATATAGGTCAAAAAACTTCAATAATGGTTCAGAAATCACCAGAAACTAGTATTATAGTGTTATAATCACTGATTTTTACTGGGTCATTATAAAAATATAGTTTATTTCAGTTTGGTAAAATCCAGGTGGCCTTAACTCCATGGTGTGTTCAGGGATCTATATTCTTCGAATTAATTTCACTTCTGTGAAATTTGATTGTAACTGATCCTCATTTGATTGTGATGTGGTCAGCATTCACTGCAGCTATTATAAACTACACACTCCACCCATACATTAAGAATGTGGTAAGTAACACTGTTCCATCACGGACTATTTCTAAGCTGAAGGCATTCAAAAAAACAGCCAACAAACAAAAAAGAAGTTTGAAGAGAATTGCGTTTACCTTTTTGTCATCAAACAGACTCTGAAAGCTAATCAAAATGTTATGTGTTTTACCTCTAAGGGTCTTTTGCTTTTTCTGTCAAAGGGAACTCTTGAATTTAACTGCTGGACATTCACCTTCAATTAAGGTTTTCTTTAAACTCTCTATATTTAGCTATAATTATGAAGGGTTGGGCATAGGGGCAGAAAGATAAGAGACAACAGAGAAATTGTAGAGTTGGAGATGAGTATTTCAAATCCATGCTGTCTGTCTTCTGAAGTGACTTAAAGCATGTTAGTTCATTCAGAAGTGCTTTAGTTTATGTCATCTCCCTAGTTTCTGCAAGACTTGTCTTGGGTAGTGAATGAGAAATGTTTTGGTGCTTTGGGGTCTGGCATGGCTGTTGTGCTCCTTCCTTCGTATTGGTCTCTGAGCAGATTTCAGGTAATGTGTGGGTTTTTTCATCATTTTGAGAGTTCACATATGCATGGCAGACAAAATCAGATCCCACACTGACAAAGTAGATTCCATTCTCTGCAATGGTTCAAATTAATCTCAGTGTCTAATTTGTGAAGAAACTGCTAAACGAGTGCAAGGATAGCTGGAATGTGAGTCCCCAGTTTGTATATATTTTCAGATAGTCTGCAGTAGAATTCAAGTAAGTCCTTCCCTATGCTGCCTGTATCTTTTATTTATCAGTTACTGTTGGCCTTGCCTCAGTTTTAGCCATTCACATACCAGCTGTCTAGTTAAAACTTATTATTTTTGCCCCATTTAAAGTCAAACCAGAAAGATGGGCACTCCCAAAAGAGGTCTCACTCCATATATCTTACACATCTAATCTAGCATTTAGCTTTCTTCATTCACTGGAGACAAAGCTAAACCAAGTGTTTTTGAACAGGCAACTTCTGCATGTATAATGTTAACTAAAATGAATGTTAGCCTTAACATCTTTTAATAATTCAATGACAGTAGTTAGATCCATAGAAATATTTTTACTGACTTCAGTGCGGTTTGGGACTAGACCCAAATTGCCCTGTATTTTTATGAAATTTATCTTTTTTTTCGTTCCTAAGGTGTTTATAATTCTGTTTTGTGTTGCACCTGTGAACACGTATACTGAGCTCCTTTTTCCACGGACTTATTAAACCTCCTTAAGATAAGAGCATGATATTAATCAGAATTTTCTGTATATTACTAAAAAAAAATCTCAGCTTTACTTGGATATCGCTTTTTCATCCCGTACAGCAATACTTTCTGCAGATACACCAAGGAATGTAAGGGTAAATACTTTGATACCTCAGAATGCATTTCTGAACAATTTGATATCTCATTTCCAAATAACCCCCAAAGTAAAATGGAGAAATAGGTCTTGTTTTTGAATACGATCGAGAGCTGGTAGATATTAAAGGACTTCCACTGACCTATTTGGAGCAAAGCCATTTTTTAAGAAAAATGAGGGGTTGTTTCATCATTTAGACACTTGTTGGATCTAATCAGAGGTTTCTATCATAGAAATATTATGATGATTCAGAATAGCTGGGTATTTCTGAACATTTGCAGAGAAGACTTTACCCTGTGAGTTTTGAGAACGAACCACGTATCAGATGATTATGTGGCAGATTTCTTAGTTTCTTGAATGACTCTTGGGTTCATCTGTACTCAGGTGTAACCCTACATAGAGACCTAGATACAATAGAAACACAGGACATATCAACACACCAATTTAAACAAACAAACAAACAAACAAACAAACAAAACTTTCTAAGGAGTTAGCTTTGGTGGGAGACCGCAAATTAAAGCTTTCTGATTATGTTTTTATTCAAATTTGATGCTTTCTTTTTGGTATCAGAGTTTGGGAGTATTTTGTGTATTGCAGTTTAACATTTGTCATTGGTATACAAATTAGTAACTTACAATTGAACGGAAACCTGATACACTGGGACACATTGTGGAAAACCAGGTAACCTAACAGCTGTAGCGAAATCTTGAAAATAATCAGAGTAGCTTACAAATGTATAGTGCCTTTCATATCCCTGGAAGT
The DNA here is from genome assembly GCA_013398815.1 of Ibidorhyncha struthersii. Classification (NCBI taxonomy): domain Eukaryota; kingdom Metazoa; phylum Chordata; class Aves; order Charadriiformes; family Charadriidae; genus Ibidorhyncha; species Ibidorhyncha struthersii. The sequence continues at coordinate 40,542 of VZSZ01002379.1, forward strand.
CTGTGAGATGGAAACTTGCTAACAAGTCTCATAGCATGAATTTGCTTATGACTTCTTCAACTCAAGCATTACATTTTTTCTCCTCCTTAAACTGAGTTAGTGAACTCCTCAGTGTTCAGCAGTGTGGCTGCAGTGCAGATGAAAAATCTGAATTTTCTTTTGCCTTTTTCATGAGGGTCACATCATAACTCCTTAGTTATGTAGTTTTGAAAGAGGAGGGATAGGTAGTCAATGTTGTGTTTCAGTCTATTTGGTTATAGAACCAAGACGGAATGTCTTTTTTAAAAAAGCATGGTTTAGAAAAGCAAGGCAATAAACTCCAAATTTGTCAAAATATGATTGTCTGTGCCTATTTTTTTCATCAACAGATTCCAAAACGTAATGATTAACTAAAAGCCAGACAGAGAGAGAGATAGCAGAGCAAACCAGCGCAAGATCTGTACTTCTCTAGTCTCAGAGTTAATTTGATGCAAGATATTGGTTCCATCCACAGTAACGAGTGAGCAGCTGCAAAGAATATTTCAAAAAGAGAAAAAAATTCTTGAAAGCCTCATAGCATTGAGAACAAGGATGTGACTTCTCTGTATTGAAAAAGCATCCCCAGTAAGAATGAGTTTCATTTAAAATTTAGCCACAGAAATGTCAGTGAAGATCTAATGGTTCCAGAGCTGTGAATAGGTGAAATGGAAGGTGTGTGAGTTGAAAAGGGACACTTTTAGGCAGTGCACATAATTCCCATCATTTTCTTAGTGCTCGCTTCATTTTCAGACTTGTAAAGACCTAAGTAAACTTTCTGCTCAGGTCCTGTTTCCTAGGCAGGTATATAAGCTGGGAACTAGGTTATGACAATCTCATGTCAGAAGATGCTTTAACTACAAGTTCACAAGGAAATTGGCTTACTTGATGGAAAGTAGCTTGTATCGCCAAATCCTGGCTCAGGAGTTTGAGTTGGTTTTTGGTTTTGTTTTTTTTTTTTTTCCCCCTCAATATAATTCCAGTGGGGGGGAAGGATAAAGCCCTGATTTCCTTTGCTGGGATACAACAATGTTTCTGATCCATGACTGTATTGCTAAGTGAAATACTGATTTATGAAATCTGGACTGACCTCTGCTTCTCCTTAAGCTACTCTGCAGTACAGGATAAAAAGGTGGAAACCAGAGAGCAGTTACAAAGGAAGTGGCAAGGTTTGGCTGTACACACGCACTGTCCGCTTGATAAAGCAGATCGGTTGAAAAATCTTAAGCAAAACCACTGACTTTGTCTTTACACTGAAAAGGCTGCATGGGCAGAAGTAAGGCACTATATTCACAGTTGTAAAGAATGTTATGTTCTTTATACTCATCAAACAATTGGCATAAAGAAAATACAGCAAACTTCTCTGAGAAACGTCTGGTGTTCAGGCCTTTGCAGAATTACCTTTGCTTTCCAAATGTATGGCAGATATCATAAGTCTGTGTTGTTTTCCATAATGCTTATCAGACTAAGATATTATATCCATCCAAACCAAAAGGATTGCACAAATCCTGTGAGTCAGTCCTAACTCTCTTTCCTGAGCTTGCTAGCAAGGGTGATAACTAGCACTGAAGAACCTGGATAAAGGATGTAAGCATGAATTAGATCAAGGATTAGACTCAAAGGTTAGTCTCAAAGTGCCTTTAGTCTCCTAAATTGACACCAAGATAAGATTTAGATACCACAAGTCCAAAACCAAAGACTGGGAAACCTCTAGCTCATGTCCCTTCAGCCTTTAGTTTCTCATTTTATATCAAAGTCCTCCTGATTGCACCTGGGAAGATTTTGAACTTATTTATGTCTGACTTTGCCTTGATAGAGACATTTTAGCACTCAACTCACAACAAGTTTCTTTTTTGGTACTTCTTTGCCCAAGTTGCTATCAGATCAGATCACATGCTCTGGAAATCTGACAAAACAAAGATCGATTTTCTCCTAAACTGCAAATTTGTCTACTTCCTTTAAGATGCAAACATCTGAAACTGTGTGGGTTCAGATTAATTTTCAAGCCTACAGCTGGAGGCTGCCTCTAAATGAGGTGAATGCCAATGAACTTATGGGGGGAAAAAACCCTGTGACCTGTAGAATGCACAGGAAGACGTACAGAGTAATATGGAACTATGTGATAAAAAATAAAGCATCTGAAAATTTAACACTGCAATGGCTAGCCTTCCAGTTTTTGACCTCTGAAATGTAGTGAAGTTTTAGGGAAGTGTTTGTATCACCTCCACCGTTAAAGATGTGAGAAAGCCGATGCATCAAGCAGACTCCGGGAGCCGAGGATCCCTCTTTCCCAGCTGTTGCATCCCCACAGGCTGTATGTTCTGAACTTGGAAGTCTCTCCCTCTCCATTCAATAGATGCAGTTACTGCTGTTTCCCTTTACAGGTTTAACAAGCAGCAAGGCTGAGGGTGTAACACACACACACACACACACTCACAGAGGATGCAGACTCGGGGGCTGGCCACACAGGCTGCCGCAGGCACAGAACTGCCTTTAGCAGCCACTCACACACACACCAACAACATTCACATAAAACATAAATAGACACAGCCCTGGCCTGTTCCTCCTCTCTAGCTGATCAAGATTGAAACTCACACACTCCCTCACTCTGTAGTTTCACAAACACATATTCACACACACTCAAACATCAATATGGCCTCTACGTCTGTCTAATAATAGAATCATCTAGGTTGGAAAAGACCTTTAAGATAATCAGCTCCAACTGTTAACCTAACACTGCCAAGTCCACCACAAAACTATGTCCCTTAGCACTACATCTACCATCTTTTGAATAGCTCCAGGGATAGTGACTCAACCACTTCCCTGGGCAGCCTCTTCTAATGCTTAACAACCATTTTGGTGAAGAAATTTTTTTTAATATCCAATACAAACCTCCCCTGGTGCAACTTGAGGTCATTTCCTCTTGTCCTGTCATTTATTACTAGCGAGAAGAGACTGACCTCCATCTCTCTACAGCCTCCTTTCAGGTAGTTGTAGAGAGTGGTAAGGTCTCCCCTCAATCTCCTTTTCTCCAGACTTAACGAACCCAAATTCCCTCAGCTGCTCCTCATCAGACTTGTGCTCCAGACCCCTCACCAGCTTCATTGCCCTTCTCTGGACGTGCTCCAGCACGTCTATGTCTTTCTTGTAGTGAGGGGCCCAACACCGAACACAATATTCGAGGTGGCTCCTCACCAGTGCAGAGTACAGGGGGACAATCACTACCCTAGTCCTGCTAGCCACACTATTTCTGATACTAACCAGACCACCTGGGCACACTGCTGGCTCATGTTCAGCCGGCTGTCATCTCCTCCAGGTCTTTTTCCACAGGCGGCTTTCCAGTCACACTTCCCAAGCCTGTAACGCTGCATGGGGTTGTTATGACTCAAGTGCAGGACCCAGCATTTGGACTTGTTGAACCTCATACCATCGGCCTTGGCTCATTGATCCAGCCTGTCTAAGTCCCCCTGTAGAACCTTCTTACCCTCAAGCAGATCAACACTCCCACCTAACTTGGTGTCATCTGCAATGTATAGTTCCATTCAGTATGCAAGTTTCTTCCTATTTGTTGCCTAGGCCAGCTTGATATCAGACAACAAACAGATGCATGCAGTCACCCAGTCATTTCACAAGTATCCCCACAGTCAGGGTTGCCATGAGTATTAGCACAAGCTCTCAGTCTACTTAGTATCCATGACCATAGCCTGGACCCAAATGCACCACCGGCTCAAACTGTGAATCTTTACAGATGCAAGCGTTCCACTCACCAGCTCGTTCAGCTTGAAGTTAGCTAGAGAGTTATACATACACACGCATACAGGCAGGATCAATTGGGGAAAATAAATAAACTGTGAACAATGGTCCCTTTCCCAGTTTCTGGCAGCCAAATCTCTCTTGCACACCAGTATCTCTGGATACTGATACCTAGGTCCTGTGATCCTCAGCCCCTCTAACATTTAGGTCTTGCAGCACTCACATGTAGGACAGAGAATAAAAATGCACAGGAGAAAATAGTCAAGAAAAATATTTAATAACGAGGTAGGGCAAACTTCTGTGATCAGGGACAGGGGTCCATCAGACAAGCACACAGCCCTGCAGCTTGCTTGCTTGTGGTTTCCTCTTTCATCTGTTCTCCTTTCTATTTTCCTGCACTTATTCTTCCCCCATCCATCCTCAGCTTCCCCTTCCCCCACCTTTGATGCTTCCACTAATCATCTAGTGATGAGGTTTGCACAGTTCCACAAGCCCCTTCTGATATCTCATAAGACTTATGTCATTCCTGAGTCCACCTTTTCAGCTGACCCTCACTGAGGCTATGTCTGAGTAGTTTCATTAGCAGCCCATCAGCCATTAGTTGAAGAGCTCTGGTCTTCATTATTGTCTCCATTATCACCTGTTTGTTAGCTCTGTGTGTCTCTGTGTTTTTAATTTATCACTTTCCTTGTTAGCTGTTATTTCTTTTACACTGGATAGTCCTGAATAAAGTAAATTAACAAACCAGATTCTCTCATACACTGCTTACCCTCACGTATACAACAAGTGGAAAGAATGAAACTTCACAGAAAGGGACTAACAGTAGCTATCCACTGAACCTGGTTAGCAAAGTTAGAACAATTAAGAAATGTTGACAGGAATGTCTCTCTCCCTCCTTTCTGGAATGCAGGTCACCAACATCCATCCTTGCTGTGGTTTAGGCCAAATTGGTTACTGGGGACATGTGGGACCCCAGATGGGACTGACAGATGCTCCCCTCTACCCCTCCTCAAAGAGAGACCCAGAGGAGGGAAAGAGAGACATGTGAGTTTAGAACGAACTAAACTATTTTAATGAAATATTAATAACAAAATAAAAGGAAATAATGAAAAATATACAAAACCGTATCAAGCTCCCAGGATGACAATCACGACACCGGATGGCACTGGGGAAGTCCCAGGCTGGACTCAGTGATGGGCGGGAACTGGATTCCGGGTCTGCATTCAGGCTAGGGACCAAAGGCAAATGAACAGAGTCCTCCTCAGACGTTGGCCATTGCAGATAAAGACTGAATGGAGCCTTTGATTCCTCGGCTTTTATACTGAGCATGATGCGGATGGGATGGAATACCCTGTTAGTCAGTTTTGGATCACCTATCCTGTCCGCTCCTCCCTGCAGGTGGGACCCCACTGCACTTTTCCGCTTCCGACCCTCCAAAGGGGTAAGTAACAAAGTTATCTGCCCTTGGGTGTTAAGGCCCCAGCTAAGAAGCGAAGTTACTGAACAAAATTGCTCCAGTTTTACCTCAAACCAGGACATTCCTGTCGGGGATCTAAAGTCCAGATTTGTCCTTTCCTGACACCAAGGGGGACTCATGCTCACAGAGAGAAACTACAGAAGATCAGATGAAATACTAGTGTGTTCTGAGTGGCTATAAATTGTACGCCACATTTCTACAGTGGAGACATCTAGGTCCCCTTTTCAGTCAGTACAAAAGAGTAAGCACCTTTAGAGTGTGTTTTGTCTGTTCCTAGACTAGATCTTTAAAATATCTCATATAGATCTCCCTTTAGTCAACAGTATGATCTTGGATCACCAGAGGATGATTAATTTAATGTATTTGTGCATCTGTCAAAACACAATACTCATTCTCTAGGGGTAGCAGTTCTCTTGTGCTGTAAAGGAGACAAGAAAACTAGCTCAGATATAAAAATTCATGATATGGTTATCGACAAGCAGGTAGTATAGTTCTCATGCTGGATACCCATAACATTTCTTTCCAAGGATTGATTAGGTTTAACTTTTAAAGGCTGAACTTACATTGTAAGTTTATACTATTTCTAGTCAGTGAGAGATAATTAATCTACCCACAGAGACATTGTAGCTGGCAGTTTAGCTGTCTCAGGGAAGCATGTTTCCTATTCAGATGTCTGTGTATCTACTGACCTTCAGGAATATTTCCTTATATGTAGATGTTTTGCTTTTGCTGGCAGTGTGTGTACAGGTTGCAATATGGATGTCCTACCCTGTGCAGGTGAGAAGCAAGGATAGGTAAGGCAAAACAATGAAGTACTAAGAGTGGTTTCTTGGAGACTAGGAACTAGGGCACTGAAAGATTCAGTAACTTGCTTAGAGTCACATGCATCCTATTTAGTACAATTCAGATTGAATTTACCTCTTCATCAATTTAATTTTAATCTCCAGATTGTATTTCCTCCACTGACATTTTTAATAGAGATTTTATTTTATAATACTATAAAATCTCATAATTTTATTTCAGTATACATTACCCAATGTATTATGTAAAACACAGCACTTTGCATAAATGGGCCGTTATTAGACTACATACTAAGGAAAGATATTTAAATCACCACATTTTTTAAATACTTTTTAAAAGTAGGGTAAACAACAGTAAACAAGAAACTGAAATATTCAAAAACTTTGGTTCAACAAATAGCCCCTTCTGCACAGCCATTCTTTTTCCGGTTCCTCCTCATAGACATGAGTAAGAAAACAAAATATCTTCAATTAATAAATTGATCAGTCTTAAAGGCAGAAAGAATCATCTTTGCTTACACAGACTAAAGAATCCAACCATCAATTGCTGCAAGACTTATAATTTTTCAGTGGCCTTGAATGAAGCTTATTCTCATGGAACTACAACCACAAGTTGAGATAGTGTGTATAACTTCTAATGTTTTACTTTAATTTTTCCATTCCATTGTCAAGAAATCTCCCAGCTTTGTAGAAGCTGGTAAGTTATTCATGTTTAGGAGCACAGCAAATATTCTTTCTCAGTTTTATGCATCTTGCATATTACCAGGTGTTTCAGAGCTATCTCAAGTGGATAGCTTTTTTTTCTATCATATCTTTATTTTATCTTCACAACATTAGAGCATTCAAGGCAGAACCAATAAAAATACAGGTTTAAACAGAGCTGTGTGACCTGTATTAGCTGGCTGAAAAGATTCTTTAATGTCTAACCACAACCTCAGTACTCACCTAGCTACTTATTTTGTTGAGATTTAGGTCAAAGATCAATTACATTTGTAATTATCTTATATATCATGAAAAAGTGATTCTGCAAGAGTCCAAGACCAACATGTATCATTAGGAAAGTTCTTAAAAAAAAAAGAAAAATATGTGTTTAACTTTGAACAGCAATTTTTTCCTCCTCTCCAGGGAAAATATTCTGAGCATAGTCATATCTGCCACCGTGTAACTACAGCTACAAGCATGTATCATCAAGTAATGTTTCCCTCCTAGTGATTTGTTCATTTTCACCTTTAATTAAATTCAAAGTTTTGATGCCAATGGAAGTAACTCTGTGTTATCTTTTACAATGGAGAATCTGAAAATGCATTTCCCTCTTGTTCAATGCAGTAATTTTAACTTTTAATTAGGAAAGTGTGCCTTACCTAGTCTTGGAAAAGTTCATCAGAATTTGAACTTCTAGAGATTTCCATACAACATCTTGTTTAACAAAAAGATGGCCTTCTGCATGACACTGAGTATGGAATTTTGAAATTTGATTTCTAACACCAATTCTAATTCTGGTCTGTTGTATGGCCTTGGGCATGTCATTTCAGCTTCCCATGCCCTTAGTTACCTTTCAGTCCTTTACCTTTCCTCGCTATTTAGACTATTAATTCTCTGAGGGAAAAACTTTCATCTTGCAGGTAAGCGTATGGTATCTAGCACAGCTAAAGTACTGTTAGCCCTTGAGGCACTGCAATAGTATTAAAGAATTTCATCTAACCGTATGGAGTAATTAATTGTGAAGCTGGACAAATAATTCTAGTTATATAATGAGGAGCACGGTCTCAATAATTTTACTACAGTGTCCTGTTAATTGTTATTTCCTTCACCACAACTGCAGCAAGGAAAATCAGTGGCTGATGGAGAGTCATGGGGGAAAGATGGAGATGAAGACTCAAATTTCAAGCTTTTGATTTTCAGTGCTTGCTCTGACACTTACTGGCTCCTCTCCAAGTTTCTGGTCTAGGTCTGGGAGCTTGATAGTTCCAGGCTGTTTTTTGCCATTCTGTCGTTTAGATGACCATTGCCAGTTCCCCAAGCAGCACCATTCCCAGTGAATTTAAGCATGAATTTAGTGAGGAGCACTCTGTAAGCATGAGGGTAGAGAGAAGGAGTTGATAAGGGTTTTCCTGATACCAAGATTTGCCTGCACAGTAACAGTCATGTCCTCTGGAGCAACCTGCTCTAACTGACCCTATTTGAGTAGGTGAGCTGGACTAGATGGCCTCAAGAGGTCCTTTCCAATCTCAGCGATTCTATGATTTATACCCAGAGGATTTTATGTATGTTTTTTAATATGTAATTAATGAATTAATAACATGGGATGTTCCCGTCATGATACCAGTGTGCAATTTCCTGGATTTCATTATTTGCTAGTATGTTAGCCTCAGGAAGAAACATATTTCAGCCAATACATTGGTAAGACTTGATTTTCTATAAGGTGTAATATCCTTGAAAGCTATGTAACCTTTCCAGGACTAGCCTTTTTCTTCGTTTCTAAAATCACCTTCTAGGCACGGCTTTGTTATATTGGTCTGGTATGACCAGGATAAACTTTTGGTATTCCTTTCTGGCATGGCTTTTTAGCTGCAGAGCCATGAACATGCCAAACAAATGCTTATCTATTAGTATGATTTTAATATCAATTCAAAGATCACATGAAGATTTTGCTATCTTCTTACTTGAATATACAATTTTTAAGTCATATATATCTAATTTTGGAACTGTTGTTAAAAAGGTAATGGTTTGAGCATGGAAAGACATTACGTTGGTGGAGAGTTTTTTGTGCTATTCAGCCATGGATATCTGTGAAGTAACAGGGTACTATATTACTACCACCATATTTTATTATTTTGTCTGCTTATTTCTCAAAATGGGGACACAGAATGTTTAACTGCTTGTCAGTGTTTAAGAGAACAGTGTCCTTAAAATATGCTTTAACTTTTGGTCACCTCTGAAGTGGTCAGACAGTTGGACTAGATGATTCTTGCTGTTACTTTCCAACTGAACTATCCTATCTTATGCTATCCTGCACTAGCCTATGCCATGTTATGCTATCCTACTCTACTCTACTCTACTCTACTCTACTCTACTCTACTCTACTCTACTCTACTCTACTCTACTCTACTCTACTCTACTCTGTTCTATTCTATTGGAGCATACCAATAGGTGTAGGAAATTTGTTTAGAAGTTTTCTGCTGCGAGAAGGTCAGATCTCTTAGGAAATGTGGTTTCCAGAAGTAGCATGTCTCTAGGTCAGGATTCAGAACTATCTTGGATGGTTAGAGTTTTTCTTTTGTATTAATTGTGCCTAAGACTGCATTCTGTATCCAAGTAAATTGTCTCTTAAAAATACCAGGGTTTCAATTACAAATACAGTATCAGGTACTGCAATTCATGCACTGACCCTCAGAGTTTTTGTTAGATGTTTTATATGAACACTGAAAGATGGAAGGAAGTTAATAGTTGACTTCCTACTTTTTGATGCTCATAAAATGAGCTGTACTATGGAGTGTATTAACATGAAATTCATAATAAAGTTACATGTACTTCACAAATATAATTTATTCTCTTCCATTGTTTGCAAAACCCAACTAAAGAAAATGCTTAAAGCACATGCTCAGGACTTGCTGGTTTAGGACATTTACAGGCTATAATGAGGAACTATATAAAAGCCCCTCAGATCAGTGTAGACTGCAATGGATGGCATTTCTTAGTCTCATATACAGCACCAGAAGTTGCATACATATTAGCTAGATACTCTACTTAAATAATGTAGCTAATTTAGATTTTCTTTATAATGGGTGGAAATGAGTAGTTATTTTTAACATG
>VZSZ01002379.1:50432-64733 GCA_013398815.1 Ibidorhyncha struthersii
TACGTTAGTATGAGACAACTGAACTAAGTTTAGTCCAGTGAATCTTACCCTCACTTTGTTCTGACAGTTCATTTTATCCTTGCCCGTCTCATCTCATCTCCCTTATTGCCCCTTCCCAGGAAAATATCAAAGGGAAGCATACCTGGGCTTCTTTTAAGGCCATACATACCCAAGGGCTATATGAGCAACAAGGCAAAGTACCAGCTTTCCTGTGATAAGAACCACAGTTTTTGTCAGGGGAGGGAGGAATCAGGAGGATTAGGGAAAGTAAACTGAATTATTTTGCACATAAATACCTATGTGTTTGGCTGGTATGCTACAAGAGAGATTGCCTCTGGGCTGTTTTATGTGCCAACTGTTTGGGGAATTGTATTTTGTTGCTGTTGTTTTTTATCCTTTTCCTCCCCTGTTTATGAATTATTGCAGCTTGTATGATCCAGCTTTGGGTGTGTGTGTGTGAGGGTATTATTTATTCATTTGTTTGCTTATTCAGCTTCTCCTTTTTACCTTATTCCCCCCTTAGGAATGGGGAGGGAGTGTAATGGCAGCCATTGTGTACAAAGAAAATAACCATGGAAGACCCCAGAGAGGGTTGAAGGGCTTAATGAAATCATTAAGATATAGTTCTTAGATATATTTACACAGCAGCTAGTCAGGGAGAGGAAGAATCTGCTCTATCTAAAATAGGAATTTACCATAACACAGGACAAAAATAAAATAATTATTAAAAATTAATAATAGAAATAAAGGGTAGGTGGTGCTAACTGAAAAACAGAGAAGCATGAAAGACTCTAATTACAGTCTCAGCAATTAGTTAACTTATCTTCTCTCTTGTAATCAGGTAGGTAAAGTAAATTCCCTTCCTTTTTTAAAAGCAAACTCAGGGTGCTCTGACTTTTTTCACTGCTTTTTTCTATAGTCTTTGTCCTGCCAGGGGAATGACACAGGAACTGATGTGTCTATTTCTATGCATTATGTATAGACTAAGGATGTACTTTCTTTGCTCAGATGCAGATGTCTACTGTGCAGATGTCTTCATCAAAGCTCATCATTTTAATAATCCTCTATAATCCTTGGAGGAAAATAGTCCATTTTAAGGGTGATTCCTCTCATCATAATGCAGTCATTAAAAATATATGAGAGTTCATATACTAGGTCCTTTCTTTTCTTTTCTTTTTTTTTTTAGTCCTTTTTTTTAATAAGGAAACCTGAGATACAAATGTGTTGAATATTTAACTAAAAAAAGGTGAGATAAATCTCAACCTGAGTAATCCACAAACAGGATTACAAATTTCACTATCAATACACATAAAAGTTAGGCATTGCAACTCACCACTGCAAAATTAAAGTCCTTTATTGGATTCTAGTTACCTACCTTGACATGGCAGCTGAACTTTTGGGGCCAAAACACTTCAGTACTCTTGCAGGAACACAGGAAGGATCCATATGTACCAGAATAATTGTATATAAGATATTATAACATTTAGACTTGCGCCCATAAATGTTCACTTTGCCAGTACTCCTGTAAGTCAAGCATGAGGTATATATTTTCTGTTTTGCAAAATAACTCATCAGTAAGAACTGCTGGGCTTCAAGCACGTGAAAACATCTAGCAAATTTTGTCCATGAACTGGCTACAGTAGGTGGCCATCAATATCTTTTTAACCAATAATTTGGATCCTCGATCCATTTGCACTCAGCTATTACAGTTTTCTGGCAAAGCCTCAACTCTTACTACAGCTTTTTTTACTGAAAAAATTTAAATATGTGCATGCACTATCACAACAACAACAAAAACAACAACAAAAGAAATTATTGATTCATATACTAATAAAGCTTTTTGCTAATTTGCACAGACACAATTGAAACAATAAACTCAATGAGAACAACAAACTGGCTAATTAGCTTAATGATAATTTAATTTTACATTTGGTAATGGGTACGTTTTTTTTTTCCTTTACTAATAAGATGTAAATTATAATCAACTGGTTTTAAATCTTAGAATCTGGTTTTAAATCTTAGAAGTATAATTTTATGTCTTTTAACTGCTATGGAAAACCATGTGATGGAAGATCCATTTCATACTGTTAATAGCAGTGATTCAAGCATGGCAGTGATACTTTGCTTTGTAGGTTTGATTGTGTTTACCATATGTTAAAGGCTAAAGCAGACCAAAATCTGCAAATACATTCTGAAAAGTAGATGTGCCCTAACCTCTAATCTTAGCTTTCCACATAGGACAACAGTGATTATACTGTAGGTCTTACTGTATGGGCTGGCCTATGTCACCTACAAAAACCAGACCCAAAGGTTGTTCTAACTTGCACTATAGTGGTATGGCACACTATATAGTGGTATGGCACACATTTCCTAGAAGAGGAAAATGACTGGTATGAGAAAACTCCAGCCCATCCGAAATAGGGGGTTCCTTTAACAACTTAGGGCTAAAAGAGACTGAGGCAAAGTAGCCAAACTGTAATGGACTTTTTAGGCTCAGGATCTAAAAAAAATGCACTCCTTGACACAGACTTTGAAATAGACTGATTTTTCAAAGTATTTAAAACCCACTCATGTTTAATTAATTTTTCCATACTCATATTTTCTTATATTTTGCTTTCTCTGGGTGTGTCTACAAACAAAACACAATTGTTAAAATCCTTACTGAAAGCAAACTCAGTTAAAGTTTAAACACAGATTAATAGATCGAAAAACTACTTAGTCTTGTGATGGTGTCTGACAAATGCTAAAGCAGTGAGAAAGAGAATTACCTTTCTAGTGATGTTGTATAAGAATCTAGTCTCCACCATTCCAAAATTCTTAGGCAACATTATCTTCCCTTGTGCTCTTCTAACTTAATTTAATATCAGAATAGAGCCTTCGCCATTCTTCATATATTTCATAAATTCTTCATTTATTTCATAAATTTCTCCGCCTTATTCCACCAATTTCTATGAATTCTCAAGCTTCAGAAGTAGCGGACTTAACATCAAGGATGCTTCTAAACAGAAGCATAAACACACACAAACTCAAACCTTTGGGTAACTTGGGAAAAGTTTCCTTTGATAGGCAATGGGAAGGAATAAAGAGGGTGCAGATCCCAGCCTAATGTCACTGAATTTACCGAAGGATAGCCTGAGGACATGGTAAATTTTGTTGATCAAGACCATGAGATACTCCAGACTTAGAGAAATCTGAATGTGAATACTGAGATGAACTTTCCAGCTGCCACCATCCCTAATTAATAGACCAGAGCAATCACTAGCTATCTCTATGCTTTATGGGAGTTTGCAGGTACTCACATCTGAACTGCGCTGTCTGAGATGACCTCTATCAAGAACTTCAACATAGTAAAATCCAGTTGTACCAGTCGACTTCTTGCCTGACTAATGGAATGTTGCAAATGTATTGCTGGCAGGACAAAAGCTATGTGGCCACCTACAGCTTTCTGTCAAGAATTTAAAAAGAAATACCAACTGTGCTATAATAAGAAATCAGCTTGCCAAAACATTACAAAAAGCAAGAGCTTCCAACTCACTGAAACTCTACTTAAGTTATTATATGCTTGAATGACCCCTGGAACAACAGATAGCTGTGCAATTAATGCAAACCTTGTCATCCTTCTCCACCTCCCTTGTCTCTGCACAGGCCAGTAATGAGGCTCCTTTAGACACAGAATGTGTGCAAAGCCCTGACAAACCACCTCAGTATGTAAAAAAAAGCTGAGGGGAACCGCAGGAAATATGACCGCAGTTACAAATAATGTCAGCCCTTTCTATATTCACAACTTTGCCTTTTGGAGTCAGTTTGCACTGAGGTGGAAGGATGTACACTCGACTGTTGTTAAATAGCTGTTTCCAAGGGAAATATTTTCACTTTTGAGGAACAAAGCACCAAAGTTACAAGGCAAAAGCTTGCTCTTTTCATGGACTAGGCATTTCCCTAGTAAGATCTATTGTATGTCATGTGGAATAATTACTGTCTCAAGTTTTCTGTTCAGATGAGAAAGTATTGGCTGGTAAACTTTTTTCTAACCAATTCTAAAAAAAATAAAAATAAAATGAAAGCACACCTGTTTTGTAAAATCACCAAATAAAACACAGTGCTGGACTTTCTGAACAACTTAGTTTTGAATTACCCAGCCTTAGAACAGACTTGTTTCATAGACTAATCACATGCTTTATTCACTTTCCTCTTCCGCAGCTCTTTTTATAGAGCTCAATTTTGCAAATTACTCCACTGTGCAATTGACCTCACTTCTAGAAAATACAGTCTTTCTTAAATATTCTACCTTGGTCTTTTCAGTTTGAGGACATTATTCCCTATAATACCATCATTAACCACCTTAAATAGTTCCTCCAGCAATTTCATGTTATCAAGTATTTATAGACAGTTACCATCATCTTTATTTCTTGAAAGAGGTTCATATAGCTTCATAGCTTCATAGATTATGAAGCCAGAAGGGACCATTGTGAACATCTCATCTGACCTCCCTCATAACAGAAGTCACAGGACTTCCCTGAATTAATTCTGTTTGAACTAGAACATATCTCTTAGAATACTTTGACTTAAACATTTCTAGCGTTAGTGAACCTACTAAAACCCTAAGTAAGTTGCTCCGGTGGTTAATTACCCTTCCTGTTAAAAGAAAAGTATGGCTTCTTTCTGGTCTGAATTTCTGCAGCACTGAATCTAGGTAAGCACAGTAAGTTTTCATTATACAGATAAGCAACCAAATGATAACACAAGAGGTGAAAGGGGGGGGTCTCTCCAGTTTTGATTTGTGGGTGATTTTGCAATCCAGCTTGGCAACACAGTTTCGTAGCTAAGCAAGGGGGAAAGGGTATTCAGAAGGGTTAAGTCCATTCTAAATATTTGTGTGTTTCTGATTCTGTGGCTTAATTCACCTCATTGATATTGTGGTGCTAAAAAAGTACATTACCCATTTGGGGGTTCCTGGCTCTCACTGCAAAAAGAGACAGACACAAGCATGAATATTTAATGTAAAGCAATACATTTTAGGAGTAGGGCACTCGGAGATTTCCATTTTGGCCTTCTCTGAACTCCCATACGCACCCTTTCAGCAAGCCACCCAACCTCCTGTTCATCAACTCACTTGCCTGCAGTCAGACTCGCCAACCAGACAGGCGTGCCTTGAAGATGAAATACTTCATATCTATGAAGTATTTAGAAAACCTTTAGTGAAAGATGCAATGCATTATTATCATTGCAGATGGTGAGTTTTCCTCTCCTGTTTCTCATGCTTGTTGAGCCAATTTTCACTTGGTCTTTCTAGATTTCCTGTGTGTGAAAAGATCACAAAGCATCAAGAGTAATTTCTTTTTTTGTTCTTGTTTGCAGCCCTTATCACTCCCCCTAGAATTACAGTACCTGCTTGCAATCATGTAGCATTACCTATTGAGAAGCATCTGACTGCTGTAGGAATGGACTAAAAATAAAGATGCCACTGCAGCTGTAACACAGAATGGCACATTCTGACGCTGTTTATGCTTGTTTTGTGCAACCCGAGATCAGGAATTTTATCCGTTACAGAACATCAACTTGCTAAACACAAATCTTTCCTAGCCAAAAAAAGTCACTAACTCTGTGAAGCTGTAATCTTGAACAAGCTGATATAAATAGAATGGAAGTGAGCCTAATGAAGATACTGGATCTCATAGAGATGTAGCTGTATTAGAAATGAGGGATGTTAGGAAAGGCGTGCTCAACAGTGGAGCCAAATTCAACATCTCACTCTGTGCATAACTATGAGATAAGGAAGAGCTTGGGGTGCTATAGTGAATATTTTGGAATGAAATAAACTCTTATTTCTCCCACCGAACCACATCAGACCCATTGCCAAAGAGGGTTAGATGCTGGGGAGGGGAAAAAAAAGCTTCTAAATCAATGCAGATTGAAATGACCTTGTTAAATATTTTCAAAAAAAAAAGTATTTACAAATAAAAGCTCTCACCCTCCTTTCAGGAAGTAACTAAGGGCGTGATTCACCTGCCTCAAACTAACCTTCTGAGTCTGGATCTGAGGTGGTCATCATCATTTTCTTGATATCAGTATAAGAAAATGGGCAACATCTGAATATCATTCATCCCATCCTAAAATGGTAGATGTATTGCCTTTGGTCATGCCTTTCTCTCAACAGATTATAGAAAGATATTCAAACAACTGGCTCAGACTTAGACATCAAATTTTTATATATCTAGGGTTAGATTAGATGAATCCCAATGCTAAACCCCTCTAAATAATGTTTATGTAAGAACAGAGTAAGAGTTCCCCTAAGTTAGAAGAAATTAAAGGCAAAATCTAATCTGTTGCATTTAGTCTCCTAGTCTCATACCACAGATTTAACCTGGGGAGAAAAAAAAACAAAAACAAAACTGAAAAAACATCCAGTCTTCACTTTTGGTGTTGAATACTGGTGTGGTTTGTTCGCATCAAATATTTACTCCTTTTGATCTAAAAAATGACAGGTGTCTAAAATCATCCCCTTCTTCACTCAATTCATACGCATGTTGAAACAAACTAACAGTCTGTATGAAAAGGACTTTGTGATTTTTCAGATATTATTGATTGGACTGCATATTAAAAAAGTGTGCAATAGACTCAGTGCAAAGCAGGGCACATTTATTTCTAAAATTTGTCATACAAATTAAAAACCTTTTTTTTTTTTGGTGTTCTTGTTGTTATGAATCACTATGCATCACTATTATCTACTTAGAAAATCCGAATATGATGCCATTAATAAAGCTCACTACTCATAGTTATTAACCGCATTCACAAATTTTTTTTCCTTTTCCATTCACAAGTATTTTTTTATTAGCTCTAATGTATATGATTCTCCAAGAATATGTAACAAATGTTTCTCTTTAATACCTCCCTACATTCAGAATATTTGTAAAATGAGTTTGTTGAATTGGTATATATTGTGTGACTGGCCATTTTAATCTCCTTATAATTAGCATTCATCAACTGGGCCAAGATAATTGTAATAAAAAAGAATAAATATATCAACAAACTATATAACTATCAGTTCTATATTGACAATTAAAAAATAAGCTCATCAGCTTTGGGAGAAAAGCAGGGCATCATCCTTGTAACTTCAGTATTGTGTGGGACGCTTCTAGCACAAAATGTGATGTTTCGTAATGTTGTTTCAGACTACATTTTGTCATCTTCCAAGAGATTCAGGTTACAACTTCATCACATTCAGTATCTATACTAGAGTCTCATGGAATATACTTCGCAGCAGGCATCTGGAAATGGTCCACCATAGCCACACAGAATTACTTTGGATTGCAGGGACCTGCTGAACGCCAGCTGAAAATGGCAAACCCAGAACATTTGTGAACCAGCCCTGGGTTTCAAAAATTGTCCAGTCATTTTTCCATGTGGAAGAATAAAAGATTACCATTGCTCAGATTCTGAAACATCAGCTTTAAACAGAAGTTACAGGTTTTACAGAGGTAACACTGAGGAGCAAATGCTTCTGTGTGTGGGGAAAAAAAGGGTTTAAAAATTACCTTTCTTCTTTGGCATGTACTGGGCATCTCGGGTGCTATAAATACCAATCTAGCTGTAGGAAAGTTTTCAGATCCCTCTCAGAATAAGCAAAATTAAGTTCAGCACTATAAATGACCTTCTTGGTGCTGGGCAAACTTAGTCATTGCCATGCTGACCATTACCAAGTCCCTTTGCAGGATGTGCCCTTACTCTTTTTTTTTATTTTTTTTTATTTCTTCCCAATGTGAAACAGAGATAATCAAATCTAGCTACTTCATGCCATTTTGTTATGTGCTGAGGTAAATAGATATTTCACCCTCTCACAATTCTAAAACCAAATTATTTTAATTTCTTGATTTTAACATGAAGATTTCCCACTTATTTAGCTCTTGATCTGTTGGGACTGTGGCAATTAACCTGGTATCCCAGAGAAATAAGAAGAGACAGGGACTCAAAGCTCTCAGTCCCCATATCTCATGCTTTCCCTGTTAGTGCCCCATGTCCAAACAATATTTGATATGTTCTTCCATCCCAGCCAAGTGGATTTTGCCAGGACCTCAAGGGCAGGAACTTCCAAATAATATTTAGTGAGGAAAATATGTGTAAGAGGCGTGGGATGATGAGGGATAGAGTATATTTATTTAAGCTCTAGCTTATTTTCATTTCCAGGATTTTGTCTACATGCTTTACTGAACCTCTGCTCAGAAATTAGACTGCTCCCTTTAAATCTTATGCCCTGCTTTGGCTTTGAAGCTGCTTCAAAAGCTGGCAGCTTGGATGTGGCACAGCCATGCGGGCATATTTTAAAGTGTCAGATCTAATACTAAGCTTTGCAGTGCTGGAAAAGAAATGTGATTTGCTTTGAGGGCTAGACTTATTATTGAGAAACATTGTTGTAATCCAAATTTTTCATTAAATCTCTCTCCCTCCCTCTATCCTTCTATTGCTCCCTCTCTCTTTCCCTCTGTCACAGACATGAACTCATACACGCTTATACTCACAGGCACACTCGTACCTCGTTCTTTTTTTCTCCCAGTCCTTCTTATATCAGAAAGAGAATTGAGCCTTGTGATTTCAGAGCAAAGTGGCAGCTTGATTTAAATATGTCATTAAAAAGGAGAAGATGACAATTCTGAAAAAGTCTATATATTATTTCATTATTTGCTAGATTTTCAAAATAAAAAGGCCCATTTTACTGCTCAAGCATAAATCAGGCTGTGTTAAAATCCTAATCCAATAATCCAAATGCATGAAACTTTGCATTTTGCATAAAACAAAACATTCATTATGCATACTGTGCCACATCCTTATGCTGTCAGAAAATGAGATGAAATATCATTAGTTTACGATGCTTATTGAAGATGAAGGATGAGAGAGGAAGAAAAAGATAAAGGAAAATTTCCCTGTAGCCAAATAATCTGTTTTTATTTCAGCATTTTAGGACTCTTAACAGAAAGGATAAAGTTAAAAGACACATAGCAAATTTCCACCATTAGCACTATAGAATGTACAGCACAGCTGAACTTCTCCACAAAGTAGTTTCTCCAGCCACTGGCATGACATTCATTCAGCTCTTTCTTGTAATCACATACTGGGTCAATGTTAACACAATAAGATCTTTAACACACCTCTCTGCTTAGCTCCAGGACCTCGTACTAGGGACCCCCAATGCAATGCTATTGATGAACATCTTGTGGCAGGAGGATCATGATGTTCGAATGAGTCTATAATGACCTGCATTTCAGTAGAGTTTGGATGCCATGTCAACAGCTGTAGAGTGGACCATATCCACCAGACAAAAATGACTAACCGCATAGTTCCTTGTCCAGATGCATGATATAGGAATATATATACATATATATACACACACACATATATATATTTCTGCATTATCAATTGGTTTGCTAATATCAAGCTAACACATTTCTTTTAGTATGCCATTTGGCACAAAGCTAGCACCTTTGTTTATTATCATGGAGAAAAGCCAGACAAGTAGAAATGCCATTCTCTTAGGTCTGATATCTTTTTTGAATGCCAAGATAAAAAGTACTCCCTTTCACTTGTTTGTGAAAGAACTTGGTGACTACAGAATCCCTGAAAAAGTATGGAGAAACATCAGCCCTGGAGATCCAGCTCCACCCTCTCACCAGTGTTGTTCCTGCTTTACTTTCAGCGAATGACTGTAGGTTCAGCTGTAAGAGTAATGCTGAATATCAGAATTGTTTGAGAGAATCACTGATAAAAATAAATACATAGGCGCCTTTCCAAAGTGTGAGAGGAGAGTAAATATCTTGAAGCTCTCTTTTCTCTAAAAGTTAAATTAATTCTACTTAGTATGACTATAATGTTTTAACCAGGCTGAGCTCCTGTTCTTTTGGTTTATTGTCTTGCTTTTCTTATAACTTGAAAAAAGAGCTATGTGATTTAATTCTGTCTTAAGGCTTCAAAAGTATGAGTACTAATTTTATTAATTACTGATTTTTATTAATCATACAATTAGCACTCATTAATCAATGCACATTTTAAACCTATGTGAATAGCATTTTTTTCAAGTGTAAATTTAATTCTTAGAGAAAAACAGAAGCACTGAAAAGAAAACCCTAAATCAGTTTGTCTGAAGATAATAGTAGTAAGAAAAACGTCTTCTTGTTAGCAGCATCTGTCTTGGCAAAATTTAATAACAAATTCAGTGTCCATGGATGCTGACACTTTATAGTTTGTTAATGAGAGAAGAAATTATAATTTATATGTATTTCAGATTGTCATCAGGTATCTTCTTGAACAATCAATGCATTTTAATACATGTTCCCAGGGAGAAACGCATTTGTCTTCCACAGATATGAAAATTAGCTAAGAAATCTATGAGATAAGGTCATATTGTGGTTTTGATATCTTTTGCTTATTCTTTCTTTCTCGGTCTCTCTCCTCACGTACATGTGTGTGTGTATATATATGCACACATGGATTTGTTCTGTATATTTACATATGCATACGAGTATATGCATACATATTTTTATGTGTATTTGGATATGCATATGGACAGAGCAAATCTGGGTCAGCAATAACTATTATAGTCTGAGCATTGTTCAGAATAAAGCTACTACACAATTTCATTTCTTATTTCTATCTCCGTGTGTGTCTGTGTACATTTACATGTGTGCGTGTGTGTATAAACAAGAATCTGGTTAGAGCTGTCTTTGTTCACTCTCACTTATGGCTGAATTGAATGGCTCCAAGGGTAAAAAGAGCAGTGGCTAATCCAGGGGGCCACCCACGGTCCCTGAAATTGTTGAACATCAATGGAATTATGTTGAAAAGCATAAAGAAGAGAAAAAAATATATTCTTTGGTTTCCATGCAGACAAAAGCTTGTTCTCTGTTTTTAAATAAATGCTCTGTTTTGTATTGGTTTTCACCTTACCCTTCCTATTCTGTATACATTGTCTGCACTCTACTTAGGCCACCAAGTGCAAATTTTAACCAATGTTGTGACTAAATCATGCTCCTGTTGAACCCAAGGCATCCCTTCATCTTTGAGCCAAATTCCTCATCAAATACAAATCAGTATAGTTTCCCATTTTAGCTATACTTGTTTACACTAGCCATCTGCCTGTTTCTTGTATTGATGTTACAGTAGTATTATGGTATTAATGTGTATGCAACGTAATATGGAAGTAGTCTTTAAAAAATGGAGAAACTGAGTTTCCAAGCTTAGTTGCAGGTTATATCTGAAAGCCATGTGTAAAAGTTAAATTATGCAGTAACAGTAATAATTATTCTAAGTTACACCATTTTGCTTGGGTAAGATTTGAGTTCACCATTCAGTTTTTCTACCAAAGCAAGTGCATTCTGACCTTGACTTTAAAACTACCATTAAGTGATTACTCCTAAGCTTTTGCAAAGATCTCCCTTTTAGAAGGACTAAAACAAATATTTAGGTTTTTCTGAGGGCTGCAAATATAAACATGGTCGTTTTCACATTTTAACACATAGACTTGAGATAAGAAAGGCTTGGAAATGGCTTCTGCACAAATATAAGCATTTCCTCTCTTCCTATCCCTGTCCCATTTGAGAATAAGTAGCTACAAAAAATGTTTCTTAACACCCAATGGTGTACTTAACGCTGGCAGAAGTATGTGTTTTCTGTGGATTTATGGTGAGAAATGTCAATATCAAAGTGTTTGTGACAGCTCTTATCTCTGCTCTGTTGGGCTGCTCGTGTATTAAAAGCTGAAAGCTAAGTTGCTTTTTCTTTTTTTATGTCTGTTTTTGTGGCTCAGACCGCTCAACCATCAGAACAAGGTCACACGGACACACGGTGGATATTATAAGTGGAATCATAAAAGTTTGGCCACTTACCTGAAGTGAACTAACACATTAGCATTGACTATTTAAAAAATTCATAGCAAAAATAAGAAACGTAAGAACAGCAGCACTGGTTCAGATCATGGATTCTTCTTGCCTGTATTGCTTCCCTGCTGGCGACCATGAGAGATGCCTAGGGAAAAGCAAAAGGAGGGCAAGCTAGCAATAGTATGTTGTGTAATTACACTGCATGGAAGGTGCCAATACCCTGAGAAATATCTGTGAATGTGGGTGGTCATATATAAGGCTTAAACTTAGTCTGTAATTTACAGTCATTCACTGCCTTAGCAATGACTGCGTCAGTGGTAACATATTCTGGAAAATAAAATCAATTAATACAAAATAAAAATGTCTTTGAAAGTATTTCTACCCAGTACCAGCAATGGATCAGATCTTTTACAGACCCTAAAAAAAAGTATTATAAACAAGAGTCTTATCATGTAACTTCAGAAGTGTTAAGTCAAAATCTACATCCAAAACCAGACCTGTGGTAAGAATTCAGGAATCCAAAGCTGTGTTTGCCGGTATGGATGTGTGCAACTGCTTCTCCATGTACGCACAGATGTCCATAAGTACTGGAAGGAACAGCCTGTGGTGAGTGTGAACTGACAAAGGATAACATCCATGAGGTTCTGTGTTGTCACCATATACTGATTGTAGCAATAACAGTCATTTCCACTTCTGCACTCTTCTCACCCGAGGACGTTCACAAGCTTTAATTTGCTAACCTGTACAACAGGTCTGTGAGGGTGCCTATCTCATAACAAGTCTGGATCAAACTCTCTCACTGTGGTGGTTCTCACTCTGTCTCTTTTCCTTACTGTTGGTACCTTATTTAAAGTGTGGTTCTGCAGCACTTACTCTGATTAAGCAATATTTAGTCATACCGGTATTAATCTGAGGGTGCATTAAGGCTGTCTGTGTCTGGCAGGCACGGAGCTCTGATTCTGAAGGGAGTAAACTGGCTCCCCTGGGGCAGAAACTCCATCTCAGGGCTCTGCAGCCCTGAAGCCCACTAGCCAAGCACAGATAAAACAGCTCCGTTCTGCTTTCATTGTGAAGTACTTATGTTAGGAACTTGTTTACTTTTATACTGTTTCTACGTACGCCAGGGGACATTATGTGATACCACAATATAGAAAATAAAAATAATGCTACAGAATTGATATAACTGTAATATTTTCAAGAGAGTTTTCAATGCAATTCATGGTGAAGTGTCACGCAAAATAGAACCATATCTATAACATTAAAATAATGGTGATGTTTTGAACATTGCTCTGTTGTTATGCAACAAATAGAATAGGGGCTGATTTATTTCAGTGCACTGAGTGGGGCTTGTAACCCACTCATTAGTACCAATTCATCTCCTCAGCACATTATATGCACTGACTTCCTAGCTCCCTCCTCTCCATCTTCCCTGCTTCAGGACAACGGAGTGCTCAACCCTCACAGCAGCACAGTTTTATAGATGTTTAAGGCCGAAAAGGATCACTCTACTATTTAACAGTGGACAGCTAGGATTTCATGTAGGCTGGTGCTTGCTTGGCTAGTACTTGCTAGTGATATTCAGAAAACATGTAAACACACATGAAAAAGAAAGGAAATTTTTGGAAAGAGTCATTTGTAATCTGTACTGCTGGAACGAAACTTCAATTCAGTTATTTAAATAGATCTACAGTACCTCCCACTATCTAAATGACTTCCAGGCAGAAAGTTTTTATCACAAGAACAAAAGGAATAGAATCAGAAAGCCACTATTATTATTAGAGGTTGCGTACAATTAAAATCTGCTTGCTGAGGATGTACTCTTTTCATTGAACAGATTAAGGTGGTTTGGGGCAGAAACTGCAGTCCATAAATTCTGACAACTCAGAAGATTAAGTTAAAAAAACCCAAACTTCTTTGCATTAGTTGCCCATGAACTCCTCCCAAGTTGTCTTTTAGTGGGATTTCTATAAGTAAATTAACATACCTGGATGCATGTGTGTATAAAGGAGAGAACCACAAAACCAGTGCATCACTTGCAAGTTCCACTCAAACAAGGCTTGTGTCTAGAACAAGTAGATCAACCTTCATACACATTCAGTAACTGAAGACATGGGATGACTTATGCCTGTGCATATCCTCACTGGCACATCAGCCTGTGATGTTCACATAAGGTTGGTGCATGAGAATGGTGATTGCTTATGGCCATCTTCATGTCTGTTGAATGACTGAATTGCTGATCCTTCTTTCTGGTGGTCTCTTTTTTGTGGACATGAGTGCCATATCAAAGAATGACAGTTTCCAAAGACCTTGTGCTGTAGTATCTGAGCAAGTCATTTATATTGTACATAATTTGAACGGTTCTGGCCATCAAGTATGTAAAGCTGTGTCCTACTAGGTCCCTTCCAACCTAGATGATCCTATGATTCTATGATTC
>VZSZ01002382.1:5739-23027 GCA_013398815.1 Ibidorhyncha struthersii
TGGGAGGGTGTTGGGGTTTTTTATAAAAGGCAAATTTACTGCAGGGGGAACAAACCTGACGGGAGGGGAACGTACAATTAGCAAGATGGGAAGGAAAGGATTTCAGTTCAAGTGGAGACTCAATATTTTGAGGAGATTCTATAACCTGAGGTGCCAAACAGCGTCATGGAAAAAGCATCTTTGTCCCTTCGTATTGGAGCAGTGGGGATCTGCGCTTTTGTTTGCTTTATTCCACACTTTCTCAGAAAATAAAAAAGCTCTTGAAGTTAGAGTGGGGGAAGCCCATTTTCTGCCTCGTTTCTGGGGATCGTAGCCCCGGGCTGCAGCGCGGGTTCAGGGCTGTGGGTGAGCAGACCCTGAACGCGTAGGTCCTGCTGGGGGTTGCCTGGCCCCCTGCGGTGGCTCCGCAGCGAGTCGGGGATGTGTTGGCAGGCTGGACCCAGGCTTCGGCTCCGGGGAAGTTGGGCTCCGAAGCGCAGAAGGACGCTGGCTCTGCCCCTCTCCCCGGGACTGTCGCTGCTGGCAGCGAAACTGCAGGGCTTGGCCTCACGGCGCGGTGAAATCGCAGGGTACGGCTCTGGCGTAACTAAATAAAGCTCAAGCCCGAGTGCTGCCTCCCTCGCAGCTACACACACAAGTGACCTAAGGTTTTTAGCTCCTTGCTGGTGTTTTGGTTACCTCACCCGCTAACCAGTCCATCCCCTTGTCATGCTCCCTCTGAGTCACCACTCGAGCTGTCTCGGCAATGACGGCTCTGTTTCCTTCTAGTTTCCAGTGGGGTGGTTTACTTTTTGGTTGGTTTGGTTTTTGTTTTGCTTTGGGTTTCTTTTCCCAAAATGGATCAGTTGCAAAATATCCGGCTGGTTGAAAAGCTGCTTTGTTTAGTTCTGGTTTGGGTTTATTTGCCTTAGTGTCCCTGTTTAGAAATAGCTGGACCTCAGACATCTCCCTGCTGGAAGTGTGATCTCCTTGCGAAATGAGAGCTGGTTTATACATTGTAGTATTATTATTATGGAATTTCTACCTTGTTTTAAACACAAGTTCTACCTCAGCTTGACTTTGCTTTCAAATATTGGGAAACCCTGTTGCATCTACATTCATGCTTTTGTATTTTCGGCTTAAAGACAAAGCTTTGTTTGAAAAGATTTAATTTATGAAAAAGAACGAAGATGCCTTTCGGTTAGTACAGCCTTGACGCTTTTGCTTCTCTTAAGAAACTTGATCCCTGTGTCTCAGAATCTATCACCCAGTTTGCTCTGACTCTTTTATTTTGCTGTTCTTTGTTTTGCAGGTTCTAGCTGATGCGCAGGCTTCCTTGTAATGATGCCGTCACGTACCAATCTCACCGCTGGGATTCCCAGTAGCAAAGTCAAATATTCCAAGCTCTCCAGCACTGATGATGGATATATTGACCTGCAGGTAAAAAGTGGGGAAGAAATTCTCTTCCTGCTGCTGCTCCGGCCGTGAACTCCTAGGAGAGGCTGCTGTAGCTTTGCGGGTGCACGGGAGGCTGTTTTTGTGTTCTTCCGCAGCAGAGCAGCCTCAGCTCAGAGAGGTACGAAGCTTGCCGCAAGCCACTGCGGCGGCACTTCTCCTCCAGAAAACCCGTAGAGCTTAACCGGAAAGAAGATTGCTCGTTTAATAGGGTCAGGCGCATTTCTTTGGAGGGAGGTGACAACGAGAGCAGGTCTGGAAGCAATGGGTGTAACGGCTGGCTCAGCGGGCTCGCCAAGGGCAGGGCGCCTCGCAGAAGGGCCGTTACAGAGCAGAGTCACTCCAACAGTCTGTCCTGTGTCATCTGTGCCAGCTGTAGGATCCGCATCTCTGCCACGGTGGGAGGGGAACTGTGCTGAGTTGAGCTCTTTAACGTTTGGGTTTTTCCATCCAGTTCAAGAAGAGCCCACCAAAAATCCCCTACAAGGCGATCGCGCTGGCTATCGTGCTCTTCATGATCGGGACCTTCCTCATTATCATCGGAGCCCTCCTCTTGGCAGGATACATTAGCAAAGGCGTAAGTGGTTTGATTACGCTTCGGTTACCGGTTTTGCATTGTTCCGTTCCTCAAAGCCTGCCACGAACCGTCACAGCCGGTGTAGAAATTCCGAGCACAAGGCCCGTAAGCGAGGCGGGAGTCCCCTCCGCTGCCTCGCTGGTGTTTGCCGACAGCCCGGGTTTGCTGGCGGCAGAGCCACAGAGGTCTTCAGTGGGCACGTCTGGAGCAGGGTCAGAGCGGGACTGGAGATCTGCCAGTGAGGGACGAGTTTCTCTGTCCCACCTCGGGTACGGTTTCATTTCAGCGCTGCGTCCCTGCAGAGGTCAGCTTGCTGTCCTGGAAAAACCTCCCCCTGGGACCATCTCCCTTCTAGTGAAGGTCTTCTGGTGCCTCCTGTAGGAGATACCACACTGCTATATAGGACGCAGCACCACATTTCTCATCTCTCTGCATTTATGATCCATGGAATGGGGATCTGTTCGTAGCTGAGTCGGTGCTCCCCTATGGCACACTTCGCCTTTTACCCGGTGCCGTATGGAATTGCTTTACGGTTGGCAGCTGCTGCTTATCGTTGTGGAAACAGGAGGGTCTGGCTGTATCGGAAGCGGTCCAGGAGAGCTCGCCCTCCGCCCAGCGCACAGCTCCCAGCCTGTGGCTGGCAGTTCTGCAGCGTGATTAGTGTGAGCAGGAGCCACCGCTCCCTTCCGAAGGAGAAGTTCAGTTGAGGGTTTCCTGTAGCAAGGAGGAGATGCCGGGGGGAGGATTTAGAGCTCAGCCTGAAGCAAAGGGAGATATTCCTGACAGAAGATGAATTTTTACTTTTTGCCAGCTAGCCAGGCCTCAGGGATGAATAGTTGAGGCAGGACTTAAGAAAAAGGGGGGAAAAAAAACCCCACCCCATGCAGGTCTCTCCTTACTGCACTCGCACGTCTCTTCTCTGCAGGGAACGGACCGTGCTATCCCCGTGCTCATCATCGGGATCCTGGTGTTTCTCCCAGGCTTCTACCACCTGCGCATTGCGTACTACGCTTCCAAAGGCTACCGGGGCTATTCCTACGACGATATCCCGGATTTCGATGATTGAACAATGTATTTAATTGCATTATAATTAGGTTGGCGGTAAGAGCTGTGAGTTACCCTGGGTATCAGAGGGGGACCTGTAGGATTGTAGATGAAGTATTACCAGTCACAAGATTCCAGTTCCCAGTTTGGAAGTGTTGCAGGTTTTTCAGCTGGGGGCGGGGGAGGGGGGCTTGAACATGGAACCGACCAAAAAGATTGCAAAATTAGGTGGGAACATGTGATTTATTGTATTTTTCCTCTTTTGGTTACATAATGCTGGTTGCTTGTAAGAAGCTCTTCTTGGGCAAGGCAGTTCTAGCAATTATCCAAAAATAGATGAGCCAGTTTCAGCAGCAAAGATACTTGTTTTTTCTAATTGATTTATAGAATTTTAGTTTTCAGTACGATTGTGGTTATCATCGGGTTTACCTTTGCAGACGAACACCACAGTTAAATTCTCCTTTTGCTTTCTGTCCATCAGAAATACTTCCAATCTCCTTGTCCGGTGCTTGCCCGGAGTGAGGAAGGTCAGATGCGCACAAGAGGGGGGGAAACTGCACTTGCATGAAATAATTCACACGTCGTGCATTCGCTGCACAGCTCCTCTTGTCGGCCTGACCGAGATTATTTACTCAGCAAACACGTTCTTCAGAAGCAAGCTGTTTCCCACGCCACTGTTACTTTTGGCAAAATCCACTTATCCTTTAAAAGGACTATTTTGGGGGTTTGCTTATTATTTTAAACAAAGCGAGTGGATACGGGGAGAAGAATTGGAATCCGGACCAGGACTTAAAAGTGTCTGAATACCAAAAATCTTGGGTTTGACTAGTGTGGATGTTGGAGACACTTGAATTCCATATGTCTGTATATTTGGAATCATTTTGTCCTTGTCTAGATAATATGCTGTGCATAACTCCCTAAACCAGTCAGAAGGAAATCTTTGTATAGTTTGTACTGAATAAATCCCGTTTGTATCGTTTTGCTCGCTTCAGTGATATGTTGTTCAGGGGAAACGGATTGGTAACTCTATTTTATGTAAGGTTAAAAACTGTCTTGTCTCCTGAAGTGGGAATGAAGTCGGTGTCCTGGAGAACAAGTATGTGACACGTAGTGCTGCAAGTATATGTATTTAATGTGAATAAACTTCGCTGTATTCTGTGTACAAATCATAAGCTTGTCTCTCTTGCGTTCACAGATCTCGGCGTGCGCTAAAAACTGTTCTGGGCAACCAGATTAAGGCTTTAGCTGAATCTGCTGTTGCCTCCTGCTCCCGATGGCTAATGTAGCCACGGCAATCAGCGTTAGGCC
Source organism: Ibidorhyncha struthersii (assembly GCA_013398815.1). Classification (NCBI taxonomy): domain Eukaryota; kingdom Metazoa; phylum Chordata; class Aves; order Charadriiformes; family Charadriidae; genus Ibidorhyncha; species Ibidorhyncha struthersii. Next base: position 10,103 of record VZSZ01002382.1, read on the forward strand.
GTGCTGAGCCAGCAGCTTTGGAACAGCTCCATCTGCTCTCCAGGCCGCGTGGCTGGCTTTGGGGCAGAGCTGGAGACCTGGGATTACCCTCCGTAGTGCCGCAATCCAGTGTGCCCCGGGTGCAGCAGGAAAACGTGCTGCTTCCGAAGGTCAGGACTGGCTTTTTGAACCTCACACGCAGCCTTTATTAAACGTGCAAAGACCCCAGCCTTCTAATTGCTTCATTTCAGGGTCCGAATACCCGGTTCCCTTTGTCGTGCAGTGTCACGGGAACTGGGTCTGTGTGACTACGCCTTGCAGGCTGGTACGGGTGCTCCAGAACTGCCCGGTGTGACAGTTCCTGAAAGGGAGGCGGGCAGGTATCGCTGTTAGTGCAGAGCGGGTCCGTGGAGGTGCTGAGATGAGAACAGTGCTGGATGAACGCCTCGCTCTGAAAGCACTCTTAAAATTGCCTTTTTTTCCTCCTCCAATGTTCTAGACTAAACCCGAAGGCTGAGCCAAGATCTTTTTTTAACTTAACATCTCTTCCCTCGTTTGACTTTAACCGGTTTGCGTGTGCCCCAGTGTTGCCCTCTGAGGAAGAACTGATTGAATTTGGGATCTCCCTTTCCATCGCTGAAGGTGATGACTGTGCACGTTCCCTCCTGCTCTGCTGCGTCACACCGGCGCTCGCCTGTCTCGCGTTCCCGACGCTGCCGGGGCCCGTGGCAGCCCTGCTTCCCAGATGTTGTCACATACCGCTTGGCAGCAGCTGAAATGTGTCCATTAAAGCTGGGTCTGGCCAGGAGAGTGGCTGCTGACGCAAAGCCATGAATCAGCCTCTGTTCGGGGATAAGAATGTGGGTTTGTTTGGGTTTGGCGAAAGGGGAGAGGAAGTGGAAAGGGAAGTTTGGACATGAAAAGAGGGAGGGAGAAGATGCTTTTGAGGGGGGCTGATAAGACGCAGAAAGTTGGGAAGAGGGATAAGTAAATGTAGGGGACAGGAGAAAAACATGCTGACCTTTCTGGAGGAAAGGCAATTAATTTATTTTTTAATTGACAGAGGCAAAGTCCTCGGGCAGCATGATGTATAAATAAGAACGGTCCCTGCCCTAATGCTCACAGGGCTGTCTGTGCGAGGAATGGCCACAGGGAAATTTTCTTCTCTGCAGGGATTGTTTTACATTTAACTTGGAAAAAATGAGACACTTCTGGCAAAGAAAAAAGGTTTGTTGACCCCTGGAAAAACATAGATCCAGACAACTGCATTCTTTGAGTTCACGTATTGCATTCTAAGTGTGCCTTTCCTCCAGAGTGTATAAATTTCTAGATGCTCAAGTGTCTATTAATTGTCTAGCGTAGTGTAGCTAATAGCCCAGGTTCAATTTTCTCTTGCAAAATAGCGTGAGTTTACATTTATTTCAAGAGATTGGAAAATTTTACTGCATTTTGTTTCTCTGAGCCGGGTCCATACCGTGGCAGTGGTGCTGCTCTGGTGTAGGTTTGACTGTAATCGGTGCTGTCAGCTCTTCTATTTGTTAAAGCATTACATAAGGATGAAGCTTTCCTCCCAAACGGGAGTGTTTTATTGGTGCCTCTGTGCTGATACATTTACCAACACGATCTTTTTAATTTTCCTCCCGCTCCTGCCACACTGTGGACCCGCGTGTGTGATTTGCAGGGCTGGCTCGGCTCCTCCGCAGCCTTCCCTGAGCTCCCCTACTGCGCAGCTGTATCCGTCCCTTGACCCCGCTGCCAGATGATGCTGCCAAACCCCGCAGTTAATGGCTCTGCTCCTCTGTTCCCCGTCTGTCAAATCGTGGGGGTTGAGGGTTTTGGGAGAGCTGACCGGCTACAGTGATGAGGGTAATAGGAAAACGCCTAAAGAAGTTTCTGGTTCTAGAGCAGGGCTTGAATGACAAATAAGGCACTGGCCGAACACCCGTGGATGGGGATAATACTGAATAGCTGTTCCCTTTATTGAGCATCATCCATTCTGGGCACTCGGCACGGCAGCTGGCTGGGAGGAAAAAATAGTCGGCATTTATATAGCTGGATGGGGTATTATTATGCACAGAATCTCTGGAGAAAGAACGGATGCCCAGATCTTAGGCTTTTCTCTAGTTTATGAGTGCTTGAATTCATGTGTCCTCAGTGATGTTGTTCTGTTGCTGTTGTATGGTGTATTTATACGATTACATACTTCATTTAATACCACATTTGGAAATGTGATTGCGGAGTCCTCTGGCCTGAGCAGTCCCAGAGAAGTTCCCCACTATGTATTATTTATAAAAGCTAAGACTAATTTTAAGTAAATATCTTGATTTTATATTTTTTTTAACTGTCTGGAGTGAACAAAGCCCAGGAAAGTTAGCCAGGCATCGTCACATCAGAGGAAACTTCCCTTACGTAGACAAGCTGTTTGAAACATGTAAGTGAATAAACCAGGGGGAACAAACAAGGTAGCAGTGGAGACAGTCTTGGGTAGCTGCAGACACTAACTACAGGCCCTGGAAACTCCCACTAGATCCAAAATCGCTCTTTCTCTGCTCCTCGTTGGCAGTGGCTCATTGTTAATAGCATATTGTGCTCCCCAAGGCAGAACAGGACCTGTTCCTCTCCTCTCCAGGAGGCTCCTTACCACTGTAGGTGGTGCAAATGCCACCAGCTGAGAGAGAGAAGGCCACCAGTAGCTCCTGGCTCAAAGATGCCATGTGTAACTAATTTTCTAACACTTCCCACAGCCAGTTTCCCTTGAGAAGTCGGGCAGAAGACTTGTACCAAGTGGTGACATTCAAGGAGTCAACCTGCCGCCCACACGCTGGCTGAGGGACCTCAGTGGGCTTCCAGGAGGGGCTTCACACCCAGAGATGCTGCTAAAAGCATCGCGATGATCTCTGCCTGCTCAGGCACTGGATAAGGCTGGGGACAGTGAGGGTTTATAGCAAGCATGGTATTTGATGATGCATCTCCAAGGTCATGGCTAATGCCGCTGTGGAGAGAGCCTATAGAAGGATGCTCGCCTGAAAGGGGCGTGCTCTATCCCATGGCAAAAATAGGAGGGATGAAGATAAACTCAGCAGTGGAAAGGAGTAATAGGAAAAGCCAGAATTATCCAATGTTGTGCAAATGGTTCTAATAAACTCCTGAAGAGGCAGAAATTATGCTCCTGTAGGTTGCTTGATGTGATGGGAGCGATGAGGAATTTCACCAGCCTGGAGACTGTCAGCCTCATGGGATGGGGAGAAGAGCAAGGCCCATCGCTGGTCCCGTGGTGATGTAGCAAGAGGAAACTTGAGTTTTTAACTCTTTTCTCAGCAGTGATTTGTATTTCCTCCTACTCTTTTGATAACCTCATCCTGGAGGCCTGGCTGGATGTTGCACCGCTTGTTCCACTTGTCCGCAGAGCAGGGTGGTTGTAAGGAGGCTGGGCTGGGCAGCAGGTTACTGGTCTTGGTCCTGAGAAATAATTTACAAGTTGTGTGAAACATCTGCAGAGATGAGGGGGAGAGAATGTGACGACTCAGAGCATGCTGGATACGACTCCCGTGCTATAAATATAGCCATAAAACAAATGTTTTGTTTGAACAAACAGCACAATCTGCAAGAGCATCTCTCCTGCTTTCCTGGTACCCATCAGGCAGGAACACTGAGACCAGCCCCTGCGGTCGGGGTTTGCTTTCTTTCTGTCAACTCCAATTACCCAAATTCAGCAACATTTGCCACTGAGAGGCTCGGTGCTACGCTGCTACTCTTACAGCAGTATGAATTTTGCTTAGCATAAAAGACGACGTAAAAACCCTGCAGGGCAGGAAGAAATGACTCGGCACAAGAGTTCTGTCCCTTCTAATCAGATTTGTGCTATGCTCTGCTTACGCCGTGGTCTAAACGAGTTTCTCCGTGCTCTCTCCACACTCCTCCCCCTCACGCCTAGTCCTTAAAAGTCCCAAGCATCAGCTCATTCATACAACCGCCCCTCACATCTTCTGTCTCTCCCAAAGCCACCCCTTCAGCTTTCTCCTGGCCCTTCCCTTGGGGTGTTTGTCCTGCTCTTCCCAGCAAGATCTCTACCTGAAAAGCACCTCCAGGATCCTTGGCCAGTCCTGCTTTTCCCCTTGGCACTTTCCTCATTGCTGTCCTCTGGAGCTGCAGCTCATCAGTTCAGCGGGTAAGTGCAAATTGCCTGGCCCTCAGATCTCTCTGGCCTCCCACCCGCTAGCAGAGATCTTTGGTTTCTCTCTTCCAGCTCGGGGAAGCCGGCAATCCTGTCCTTGTTTTCTGCTGTCTTTACCTGGTGAAATCTTCTTTGCCTTTTTCCTGGGGCTCTGCGTTCAGCTCAGCTATACTTTCATGCTGTAAGGCCACCAGCGTTCTGTGTTGTAGCATCGTAGAATGGTTTAGGTTGGAAGGGACTTTAAAGATCATCTAGTTCCACCCCCTGCCCTGGGCAGGGACACCTCCCCCCAGCCCAGGTTGCTCCAAGCCCCGTCCAACCTGGCCTTGGACACCTCCAGGGATGGGGCAGCCACAGCTTCTCGGGGCAATTTGTTCCAGTGTCTCATCACCCTCATAGCAAAAATTTATTTCCTAATATCTGATCCAAATTTCCCCTCTTCCAGTGTTCTGCGCTCCCCGTGTGAAACATGAATGTGCACATTCACAGGGTTTCCCTTCTCCTTCCATAATACACAAGCAGCTTGAGGTTTTTCGGAATGCTGGATTTAACTAAAAACAGTCCAGACAGTTCAGTGGGTCATGACAGATTCCTCCCTCCCAAGAGAATTGGCTTTGTTCTGAGATGGAGCCAAGGGTCAAGGGAAAAAAAAAAAATCTCGTGAAAAAAGCTTATTTGCGGATTACAAATGATTGTTTCCAAATTATTTCATTGACTGTTTTGCTTCTCCGGGCTCAGGCAGGCTTTGGTTTGTGCTGGTTAGGTACTTGTCACCTTGAGGTCCTTCCTTCTGTGCTTTTACTCGTATCTAGCAAGGCGTTAAGAAACTTCTTTTAATTAGAAGTAAGGCAATTAATAGGAGGTCTTTTTTGTGGCTGGACAGAGCTTACTTATGACAAGAATCAGGAAGCGAGCGTTTCCTTCCTCCGCACTGTCCTTCTGTTGGATACTGAGCTATGATGCTGTCCCCCATCTCTGGAGCAGCACGAAGGCTGGAGTTTGCCACCCTGACAGTAACGCAGACCTGTGAGATTCGTACGGAGCTCTTCCAGTCCCGCTGCAATTACAGTAAGAAACAAATTTGCAATGAATCTTCGAGAGGGCTCTTTCTCCTCCTGTGAAGCAGTTTTGGCACTGAAAGCGTAAGTTCTGTGGAGGAGTCACCATTTCAGCCTGGGCTGTTAAAACGAAGGAAAAAAAATCCACTAGTCACCACTAATTAACTTTATTTTGAAATATTTACTTGGACTGAAGTAGTAGCTGCTCTTAAGTCTTTAAAGGATTAGCTGCCTGCTAGTCTTTCGTGCCTGCAACCATTTATTTAAGCTGTTGCTGCAAATCATGCTGTTAACCTGTCATGCAAGGTTTTAACCTTTCTTTCCTTGTCAGTGGGAAGTGCGTGGTACATATGGTCTTGCTGACGTGATGGTGGGAAGTTAATACATCCGCAGTCAGGTCTTCTGGGTTCTTTCCACAGCTTCTTGAAGGAAGAGAGAGACAGAAAATGAATAATAGTAACAATTGTCTACTTTAAGATATTGCAAAGCCTAATGAGGGGCTGTAAGAAGTTTAGGGAACATGAGACACTTGCAAATGCATCCCACCCCCTGCCTCTGTGCTTTTCCATGTGCTGTTACCAGGGGAAATAATTCCTCTCCCTCCTGCTGACCTGTCAGATAAGATGCAGCATTTCCATTGCGCTCCATCCTGATGTTCGCTTGCGCTTGTCATACCGTGTTGCATCATATTGAACGCCAAGTGGTCAAACCAATCGACCAAAACCCAGCTGCCAGGGGAGGGATGGCTCATGCAAGAGCATCAGTTTCTGAGCTAAACGCCATGTTTAGCAATGGAAAAGTCAGGTGGATTTAGAAAGAATCCGTGAAGAAAGCTGAGAACTCACCTCAGCAGGGATTCTCTCTTACTCTTACATGTGTAGTGTGAGAAGGGAAAGATCCCAGGTCCTTAAACCTACAAATACTAATTAGCATCACCATATAATATTTTAGCAGTTGTTTTCATTAATTTGTTATTAGAAAAAGTCTACCAGCTCCTGTAATATAAATTTTTCTTGTTTCTCAACACTAACATTTCATGTCACAGCATGACTACTTTACTGCTATTTTGGGTGGTTCCCTTCCAGACAAATGTCTTGTTTTCTCTGTATTTGATACTGCAGGTCAAGAGAATCCTCTCTGCATTTTACCGCATGAGAACAGAGGCAGGATTGTAACATGGCCAGTTCAAATGTATGGCTAAAAATAGGCCAGTGGACTATCTCCAACTGCAAATGCAAAGAATGTATTTGTAAAGGTTTCTCTTTGTTGGGTGACCGCATTTCAAATTGCCAAGAAGACATTTCAAAGTTCAACTTACAAACAGTTTGTGTTTTAATCCTCTGCGTGAAACAAAGGAGACTATCTTTGACTCGCATCCGTAGTGGGCTGAGACGCAGAATGCTTGAAGCTGGCAGCCTGCTCTGCTCCCGGGAGTGTATCGTCCCTTCAGCAGGATCAGCGCACCAGGATGCTGTCCTGGTCCCATGCTTCCCCCCCCATGTCAATGGGGCATGGCCCCGGGTCTCAGGAGGGAGTTGAGGGCAGGCGCAGATCCCTTCTCCCACCTCTGCCGTAGGTAGGGAAAATAATTTAACAGTGGCAAGAGGGGCCACAGCTTGCAAGAACACTTTGGTGACACTGTATCAGACTGTTTGGCACTAATTTTGAGTAGCGGAGAGGTGGCAGTTCAGGCAGGGAAGGAGTTAACGAAATAAACGACAATTTTCTGGCGGGAGAAGTTGGAGTTCATTGTCCCAGGCTCTGCTGTGGATTTCCTTTTTATCCTTCCATCTCTGAGTCTTGCCTCTCATCATAAAAGGGGCCGCTAGTCCTTCTTCTCTCTATTTTTTATTTAGACTGTGAGTCCTTCAGGGCATGGACTGTACCTTAACCTGTGTGCAGCAGCACAGTAGGAAAGCTCTGTTGGTCGGGAACTATAAATAGTGAGCCTGTCCAGCCCTGTGGCATCCATGCTTGCTATAATTGCCTGGTTTGCACTCCTGTGACAAGCGTTAGTTCAGCTGTCAGGGAAAGAAGGAACTGAAAAGTATCGCCACAGACAGTTTCCAGCTCTCGATTCCGTTGAGCTTTGGTTTAGGCCCAGTTCTCCCTCTCGCCTCAGGGAGTTCTTCTTTTTCTAGCTGTGTGTGAATGACGATTCCCGGTGTCCGCCCAGCGTGATTCGGACAGTTCCAGTTCAGAAGCAGCTTTGTAGAGGGCTTGTTGTGGTGCTGCCCATTTCCATCTTTAACTCGTGCCTCAGCACCACGCTCATTTATTTTGTCTTTTGCCACTTGCTAGAGGAGGTTGATTCCGCAGCAATAATTTCTCTGTCATTCCTGACATCACTCTGTGGTTTTGTTGCTACATGTTCACATGAGGAATTAAGTGAGTCACGGGGAGACAGCAGATGAAAGTAATGACCACATCCAAGACCATCCTTCCTCTCTGAGCACACTGTGGATGTCCTTTCAGAATTGTTTGCAAGTGGGTTCAAGCAACGAAAGGCTAAAACAGGGATTCTCTCTATAACTTATCTGCTGAGATATGAGTAAGCAACCACGAGGGTGCTGCTGCCTGTTCCTTGCTAAGCAAAGGACCTTCATTTGAACTTACTTGAACATAATGTGGCTTAAGAAAACCTGGTTTATTCTGTGCTACAAAATTCCTCTAATGGACTTAAAAATTATTTTGTGCACCACGTCCACCCCCTTTTGGAAGTATTTTAAGTGGAAATAAGTTGCTCTGGTCCTGCCTATACACATCTGTCAACAGAAGCCGCCCTTTATTGCCACAGCTTTGAACAACAGCCACACACAAACTTGACACAAGGTGGCAAAACCCAGCTTGTCTCCTGCGTGGAGACCATCTCTCCAAATGACATAGGCTTCAGCTGACGGGCAGCTGCAAGCGAAACACCAGTGTGAATGCGCACCGGCAAAGCAAAAATGTCAGGAGCTGTCAGCCACAGGCTCATGCAGTGCCTTTTCTGCTGCCACAACCTCTCAGAGTCAGGAGATGTGGCTCCAGCGATTCAGCGGTATTGGCAACTAGAACCTGGCAGAAAAAAGAGAACAGAAAGGATAAATGCTGTTTTCCTAGCCCTTCCTGCTCCCACTCTTCCCAGGATGGAAGGACTCTCCCTTGGCTAACTTCAGGGGCTGTGCTTTTAAAAAGAGGACTGGGAATGAACTCCAAGAGGTGACTAAGCCCATCTCCTCCTCCCTCTGCCAAATACAGGCCTCACTCCTGACTCAGCAAGTTAAATCTCATCTATTTGGTACAGCCCCTGAGGTACCAGACATAACAGCATCAAGAAAATTAGCTTCTCATGCAAAGCACAAGCTGTCCAGTTGAGTTAGTGTTACTGTAAGCATTCTTTATCACTCCTCCTTCCCTGTATTCACGGGTAACACTTGGATGAATACACGTGGCCAATGTGCTCTGAGCAACCCCCTCTGAGCAACTTCTCTGAGCGAGAAGAGCAGCAACCTGTTCTGGGTAGTTTGTACCGTGCTGGCTGCCAGAATCTGGTCTCCATTTACAAAATATTTTTGCATATGCAAAGGTGAAGGAAGGTCTCCTCTCTCCAAAAGCTACCAGAGGTAAAACCATCTTGATACGAACAGCAGGGATCCAACAATTCTGCAACTATGCAGATTTTTTTTTCTCCTGCTCACCTATTGATTTATTATGTGCATTCAGGCAGCTGTAACTTTGCAACCCCTGCTATTTATCTCTCTATATAGCAAGCACAGCAGTACATCTGCCTCTTGGATCACTGACTGAAGCCTCAGTAATTTGAGTACTTGGACCAAAGTAGTCTGAGATCCTTGGACTAAAAGCCCTATTTGCTATTAAGAGCACTTTGTACTAATTAAACTTCATCAGATTCTGCTTGGGTCTTGCTACCTCCATTTTGCAGATGACAAAACTGAGGATTTAGCTCGCATCACAGACCAGGAGTATGTAGTTCAGTTTTAGAAATAGTTCTTAGAATGAAATAATTTTTTTTTGCTAGCTCTTATTCCTTATAACGTTTGGGGATGGGGGAACAGCAATCAAGTCATGACTGTCCCCAGGATAAACTGTAAATTTATGTAGGTCAAGGAACCTGAAGTGGTGTTTTCCGCTAGGTGGTGGTAGACAGCATTTTTAAAGAAGGGTTATTGGCTCTCACTTTCTCTGCCTTACAGACTAGAAACCCAGTGTCTGCCCAGTTCAGTATTCTCTTCCCCTTACAGTTACTACTCCATATTCCAGGGGAAGAAGCAAAAACATCACTGCTGGTGAGGTGCTAAATTTTTTGGCTTTTCTTGGGGAGTTTTCTTTCACCTTCTACGCAGCTCTTGACATACCAGGGAAGTCATTTTTATTTTGTGTAATCCAGTGAAAGATATTCCTGTTATCCATACACATATGTGCTGGGTTGTTCTTAACTCCTGGACTCCATCTGGGGGATTCACATAAAATATTATTAATCTGATGTGAGGCAAACTATTTTTTTATTTTATGTTATTTAAAAAAAAAAAAAAAGAAAGAAACAAAAAAAAACACACCAAGAAAACAAGATAAGGAATTGGAAATGAGGTATGAATCCCAGATCCCAAACAATCACTCCTGGATATAGCAGGATGTGAAGTTTTGATTTGGTCTTTTGGAGATCCTGTACTCAGATCAATGATTCACATCCCCATTGAGGCAATGCTTTGGTTTAAAATGGAAACTTGAGTAAACAAAAGAGATATCAGCCAAAAACATTTCAGTGTTTAAATTTATGCCAGTAATGTACATGCTGCATCTCAAGAAGACCCTGACCTTCTGTAGTCCTGTCCTTAGCATTTTTATTTGCATAGAGCCATGAAGAAACAAACAAAATAAAGCTGGCATGCTTGGGGAACATTAAAAGTTCATACTCATTAAAAGTTACCTCACTATCACAATAATATTGCATTCTCTGGCTGCACAGAAGGACACGCAGCCCAGGCTAAAGGCTTGACTGTCCCACAACAGTATCTCCTCACGGAGACTTTTAGCTCCGCATGGGCACAACCTCACCACAAAATCAAGTCCCTACTTGCACGCTGTCGTGGAGATGCCGCAGTGATTCAGGCCGGCAAATATCAAAGCACTATTTGCTCATGCACTCTTTAATCGTTACTACTGTGATTACATTAATACTATAATATTTATCCTGCATTATGAAAGCAAGTATAATGACTGATTAGTACAGAGAACAGAGGGAGGAACTGGGACTCCAGGAGTGTAGTCTTAGCTGAAGAAAGTCAGTGTTACAGGAATTTAGACCAGTTAGGGCAATTACAGGAGGAATTCAGGCTATATGTTTTCAATGGACGGGTATTTTACACTGGTTGAATTGGGAAGACTGGCATAAACCTTCTATTGTGACTAACTGTCCAGCTGCAGCAACGCCTTACCTGTTCAGGTAAATCCCTGGGTGAGCTTTGAGGAGCTCAGATAATCTCCTAGATTAGACCTAGCAAAGAAAAGAAAACAGCAAAGCGAAGGTATCTCCATTAGGATCTCAAAGGTCTGCACACTAAATGATTAATGGCTGCTAATTTCTCTTGGTAGTATTGTTATGAAGGACACGCACATGTACATCCTGTGTCTCTGATTCTTCCAACTTTTTTATGGTCCTGTGAATCACTCGGGCAGAAAGTGACTGTTTTTATAAACATGGTTCTTCACTATGTTTTAATAACAGAAATTATATATGCCAATAATCCCAGTAAAATTATTTTTACTTCTACAGCAGGACAGTGTGACAGCATAAAATGGGCTCTGGCTCCCTGAATGAGTGAAATGCTGGGGTATTTTCTGAAACTTTACAGCACAGAAAGCCACCTGGAAAGTAATTTATCTGTTTAAGAGGAATAAAGGCCTGAAAAATGCTTTGTAGGATTTGAGCCCAGGGTTCCAGGGGGTCTAGCTACGTCACATTCAATTCTTGGAGCACTAAATCCACTTTTATCATCTTTCCCCTGCTTGTCCTTGTGATTATCATCATTACCCCAAGACCTCTTTATCTGTTAAATTTCAATCTGTCTGATGCACACGTCTGAACTTCCCACTTGCAGCTCTCGTGCTGTATTACCTGTATTTCACTCTGCCATCTTCCACTGGGGGAGGGCAGGTTAGGAAATTATAACACTTAAAAAAATAGGGAGACCGAGTGCTGTATCTCTGCCAATGATTTCTGAACGCAGGAAGTCCGCGTAGGGAGACTGCATCACTGAATACATATGATCTATCTTCCTGTACCAACTCCTGTCAGCGGCAAAACTGCTGCAGTCTCAATCAATCTTGCATTACTAAAATGTCCCTTACATCACAGCTCCATGCTCCTCTACCCTAACAAACAAAGGCTATTAAGATTTAAAAGCTGCACTAACTCTATGTATATGTTTGGGATCAGGCCAGGTATTGAATAATGCGAAGGGATCGATATTCATAATCTAGAGCAACAGAAGAGGTGCATTGTGACTTACCCATGTCCTATACAGTTCTCCATATGGTTCATCTGAAAGCCTTTTAGAAGCTTAACAAGGAGAGTATTGCAGTGAATGTGGAAAAAATGATGCACAAGGATAAGAAGCACAAATGCTCCAGAGGCCTCGTAGGGTCTATGGTCTTAAAATAAGCTCCCGGGTTTTAATGGGATCTGATGAAACCCTCTTTGTAGGGGCAGCGGGATGGAAGAGGTTGGACAGCTGGCGACAAATACTCGGTAAACATTCCTGCTAGCCGAACTCTGCGCAAACAGCAACTATTAAGGCAAAGACCTGAAAGATCAACAAAGAATTGCAGGTCTGGGTAAAATGATGCAATGGATTACAATCAGCGTCACTGGTGTGGGGAGCACAGGCTTTCCTATCGACTGACAGCTATGAGACGCCGTAATCAAATAACGAAGGGGGCTGGGGGGGGAGAAAGCTCAGCATCAGTCAATATTATCTCAAGGACACCTACTGTAAATTAGCAGGCTGATGTTTGTGGCATGGTTTTGTTGAGGGAGAAAAGGTAGAAATTACCGGAGGCGGCTGCGGTGGCTTGGCCTCGGTTTCCCAGAAAAACATTGAGCGGGAAAAGGTTTTGCGAGCTGTCTGGCTCTCTGCACGGCCGAGAACTGTGTGTACTGGAAAGGGCAGAAGCTATATTAAAGCACGTTAATGTTATCAAAACCCATTAGGAATTTCAGGTTTTGCCGAGAGGGATGTGAGAGAGGTGGTGTCCATCTTTGGTACGGGGTATCGAAGCATCAGGTGTCTGCGTGATGTCTGAAAACACCCACCTCCACGTGCCGGCGGGAGATCATGTCAGGTTTCCCTGTCCCCCCTGCCAGAAAACTGAGTAACTCAGAAAAGTGAGATTTTTAGGAAAAGGAATGGGTGTGTAGCAAAGGTGTCATCTTTTGGGGGGGGCTCAACTTCCTTAGCCTTCCTCTTCCCCCCACCCCAAGCTCACTCTCCTATTACAAAAGCTGGACTCTTCCTTAAAAAAAAACAACCAACCAAACCCCAGAAAGGGCCAGGGCTGAGGGCAGCCTGTGGTGACACCAGGCAAGCACCATTTTCCTGGGGGCTGTGGAGGGACCCTCCCAGACGAAGCTCCCCGGAGGGCCGAATCCCGCTGAGGGGAGATGGAGTCCCGCCGAAGGGCCGAGAGCCTTCCTCGTTCCCCGGGTGGGTCC
>VZSZ01002382.1:23683-84839 GCA_013398815.1 Ibidorhyncha struthersii
CTGGGTTTTGTTGTTTTTTTTGTTCCCCCCCCCCTCCTTTAATCTGAAACAAAATGGGTGGCACAGTGGTAAGCTTGCAAATGGGATGGAGAAATGCAGGTTAATTCTCCCCTGGTCCTGAAGGGGTGGCCTCGCTTTCTTGTCTGATCCCGTTCTCGTGATACACTTGGAGGGCTTGGGGTTGGTGTGTCCCCCCCCCTTTTTATTTAATTGTTTGCTTTTTGGGGTTGGCTTTATTTTTTTCTTTTAAGTGCAGATGGAGGCAGTAAATATTTCGGTTTTCTGTTTTTGACTCGTGATCCCCGTTCAGTATCGTGCGTGGTTTTCTTTTGTTTTAAGGTACGTTTTGGGTAGAAATAAGTGATGCAGGTAGCGCAGGAAAATGCCCAAACAAAGCTTGTTGAAAGCCTTCGATTAGATTCCATACTTAAGGGTAATGACAAACTACCTATATCCTGTATATCCATTATTAGTGGCTTTTGCCTTCTTTTTTTAGAAAAGATGGGAATGCAGGCAGAGGCTTGTAGAGTTTAATTCCTGGCCTTTAATTTTGGAGCTGTCACTGTCATTTTGTAGCCTGGGAAGATGACCGACCAGGGTCCCACGCGACGTGTCCCTTAACCTCCCAGGTAGGTGCAGGCAGGGGCTGACCCCGAAAGGGAGCTGCAACAGAGCCAGTAGAAGATTCTGGCAGGAAAGGGAAATCCCCACGTGTATTTAAGACAAGGTAAAGACCTCGCCTGATAATTTTTTCCGTCTTATCATTTGCCCCATGCAGCTGACTCTCTTATGTATGAGTTCAGTGCCAGGTGAATGCTGGGCTCCCTGTTGCTGTTGAACCTGACCCGCTGAAATAATAATACCAAATGCTCTGTTTTCACGGGGAGCTTAATGTCTGTGTATCCTCACTGCAGCGCAATGTTGCCATGCTTAAGCAATCTTTAAATTACCCAGTTTAAGCTTTTAAAAAAAGAAGCTGGTTTGGGTAGTGGTTTTACTGGCAGCTGGAGTTTGATGCAGGCTGTAAAACCTAGCAGAGAAGCAGAACAAATACTAGAGCCATTAGCTCCTGGGTGTGCTGCACACGGCCAGAGTTAGACGTAACGCTGCACACCTTGATCTGCCTAGTGATTTCACTGCAGATAAAGGATTATTGCAACAAGTAGCTCAGGTTAGTAAACTGGAAAATAATCCTTGAGATATGTAGAAGAATTGGATTAGTAGTTGATGAGCTCTTACAACCCTACTCCTGGCTTCAGTCACGATCCAGGGAGCTTGAAATTAGAGCAGTATTAACATGGAGATGCACTGGAAGAAATTCAACCTTGGGCTAGCAATGAGGTTAAACAAGGCCTAAGATTTTTATCATGGATTTAAACAAGCCTTTGGTTTTAGTAAAGATGCAAATAGGAGTTGAAAATGTCTTGTCAGAGTCCTGGGGATACGGGAGGGAGTTAAGGACTGTGATTCTCAAGGGTGGGTTGTGCTCCTGCTGTTCCTTAACAGGCCGTATTTGTGTGGTTTAAAATCCATCCCAATCTGTCACTTGTCTATGTAAACCCTGCTTTTAGCTAGGCTTAGGTTTGGTGAAGTGCCTTCTCAGGGCACCTGGCTCTCACCTTGGTATATTAAGAAGCTGGATGGAAATTAAGGTTCTCTTGAGTACGGGTCTCTTGCTCATTCTGCATCTTCCGTACGGAAACAAATCTGAAGGAAAACCAGCTTTTCAAATAGGATAATTTGGGCTGCAAGTTGATGATTGTTTCTTTTGGTGACAGCACCAATTTAAGCAGCCCCCATCCATCACTGGCTGCGCTCTCCCAGCCTTGCCGTGACCCCTCGGTGGTACTGCTGGTACCCCTGTACAGATGGCTCCTCAGTCAGGGAGCTTTTTTTGGGTTAGCCCACAAAAGCTTTGCTTTTATATTGAAGCCAGATTGGTTTGGAGAATTTTTAGCGGCTCCTTACCCTCCCCAAACCATGGGTAGACCTGTGTGTACATCCCTAAAGCCATACTGAGTGCTGTGTGTGTATGGATTTTCTTTTTTAAAGATTGCTAATATGAGAATTTCTGTCTTCTGTAGTTGAAGCTAACAAGGAGTTGAATTCCAGGGGAGAAATAAAAGTCATGACTTTGTTGGTATTATTTGGTTGGAGACTCTTTACTTCAGGGGGAGCTTAAGATAATGGCAATGTTTGAGGATTATTTTTTGTTTCCTAATAGATAACTTTATGGCTATGGATTTTCCCCATATTTGTTTAGAAGACTCTGTAGGAGATGCTGTGTTTGTATGCCGTTACTATTTCAAAGGTTTTTAAACAAAACCAAGTTGAGTTTGCTTTCTCTGATTCTGTCAGTGTGTTTCTCTCTTTTTTTTTTTTTCTTATTTTTCTTATTTTCCTGGTATAGCCAAATCTGTCAACTTCCTCAATATATTGAACTTTCTTGTTGTGCTAGAAGTGACCTTGTTGTGCTGTTTAGGTTGATTGAAAACTAAATGGGTGAAACTTTACCCATCTTTAGTATGGATTCCTCCAGAAGTGTCTGTGAAGCTGCTCTAATGACCGAACCTGAACTGCAGCAGTTAACCTCTTCTGATCCTTGTGTGTGTGTGTGTGTGTGGGGGGGTGTCAGCTGGCATGCCCTCGGGAGCCGTTCCAGTTCATAGCTGTTTATAAACCAGTGTCCCACAAAAGGTGATTTTTGGAAGATCTTGTTCTGCTGTAGCTGTTCCTGTCACTGTCTTTGTGTGAGCCATGTAAAAGAAACAGTGAGAAAGCTCAAGCCCAGAAAGATTCTATGGGGCCATTTCTTCAATAAATGTATTTTACTTTTGAACGCTTCTTTATGCATTTATCCTTACAAGAGAAAATGCAGATGACTGTGCAGAATGGTTTTCTTCCATTGAAGGTGATGGTTCATGTATTGCTGGAAAAATTTGTGTCAAGTGTTCTTATTTATGAAGCTTTAGTGGTCATGAAACGGTCTGACAGCAGTTGCAGCATGTTTTATTTTACTTAAAAGCTGCAGGAAGAAAATATTGACAGTCGGGATGAGTAAAGAGAGATGCATCATGATGTAGTACACTACATCATGGCAGGAATAAAATAAATCATTTAAAATGAAAGCTATTTGCCGTGTTCTCTAGCCATTCCCAGGGGTGAAGTGCGTTAAGACATTGTGCTAACTTTGTGGTACTGCACATAATACTTCTGTCAGTACTAGGGAGCATATTTTCTTTATGGCTAAATATTTTTAGTTGTTATGAGCTGTCTTATGGTAATGTTTATTTGAAGGCAGAAAAGAAACCTGATGATATTTGGCTATTTTCAGGTTATGGGAAGGAAAAGTCTGCTGTTTGAATGCTCTTCTATTAGACATGAGTCTAAATGTGGATTTCTTGCCATGGTAATTTGGCCATGAAAGGAGTAGAACTACCTCCCTGGGAAAGGGAATTGGTGTGTTGAAACATCGCTGGCACTTGGTGGGGAAAGGAAGTAGGAAGGAGAACTAGCCTTCTAGTTAAGGCTCCCACTTTGGTTTTATTCCTTGCACTCAACATTAATCTTGGCCGTTTCTGTTGCCAAACATAGCAGTACAAATGTGTATGGCATCAGAAATACAGTGTGCCTGGCGATGCACTGTCTGTCTCCCATGGTTTTCTAATCCAGCACGCTCTCAGAGGTTTGACAAACTTATTTTTTGGTACTGAATGTTGTCATCAGTCTAGCAAATAGTGAATCATCGTTCGCCTTGGGTCTGCAGAGCGCGGTGACTCTTTTCTTGGCTCTGCTGTGGCCCCAGAGTAGAGGTGGGCCGATCGGGGTTTAAAATTCAGGGTTGGTGTCGGGAAGGATGAATTGACAGCTGAGGGTCCAGCCAGGCTGTTGCGAGGGCGTCCCAAACCACACGGTTTGGTTGTCTCCATCCTGCGCAGTGGGAACGTATTGAAATACTCTTTGTTCCTATCCGACAACTCCATTTTATTATTTGCAGAGGAACGGCTGAGCTTGAGGTAATTGTAAAACTAGCCTTTAACGGGTTTATAATTAGAAATTCAATGATCTAAATCTCCCAGTGTCTCAGTTCTCAGGCCAGGAGATGAAAGTGCTGGTTATGGAGGGCGGGGAGGGAATGCACTTACTGTCCAAGTGTCTGGTCTTACTTTTTATTTTTAAAAAACTGCTTCAGGAGAGAATACATTTTATCCTATTCTGGTGAAAGGGAATTTCCAAAACTCTACTTTTTGCCACGTTCAGGCAGCCAGGATGTTTTATTCGTCCCCCAAAACCTACGTTACTAAGCATGTAATAAAATGGATGTGTATTGGTAAGAGTATGTCATGTGTACCTTAGAATGATGGCATAGCTGGATTTTAGCTTGTGTGTTATGGAGACCGATAAATCTTTTTCCTCTGAATGACTGATGTTTTGATCTTGTACTTGCGTCAGCAAAATGCCAGAGAAAACAAGCTCTGTCTGATAGTTGTATTTTTAGGCGCAGATGGGAGCAGATTAGTCCTGTTGTAATTGTGTTTGAGGAGCTATAAGTAGCAGCACAGTACCTGTAAGTATTTTTGAACTTTTAGGCTCTGTGTGGTATGAAAGCCATAACTGAACTTAATTACACGTGTTTGGATTTAACCAGCATTTGCTTGTTATCTCCTTTGTGATAAAAGGGACTGTTTTAATTCAGCACCCACTTCCTTTACGCTTGCTTTAGATTAAAACTGCTTGAAGTATGGGCTTAAATTAGTATAAATGGTGAAGGAGAGATTGACTCACCATTATTTTGATTTTGACTGTTTTGAAATGCAGTGACTCACCAAACAGATTTCGAATCCATGTCCCCCAAATTTGTTGTCTGAATTTATTTTTAAATGAAACTATTGCAGTGCTAGTGTCATTGGAACAGTTGTCTGAAGCATTTTGAGAATGCATGGTAGACAGCAGCGCTGGCACTGGCGTAGCAGGAAAGGAAGTAAAAAGCGATTTCAGGGGGGTTTTATGCACTTACATTCCTGGGCATTAACCTCGCGTGTGGATGCTTTGAGTAGTTTGGGCTCTAAATGTAGCAACACATTTTAATTGGATTTACTCTTATTTTGCATGGCCGTGAAATGGCAGCCTAGGGCAATAAGGCCTATTTTAGTGGTATGCTGGCTATTAGTATGCTTGTAAGATTGTAAAAGTTAAGAGAATAAATTGCCGTTCGGAAGCTTTAATAGAAATTTACCTTAAACACTCGGTTTACTAAGTGTGCACTTAGCTGTGTTTATATGATGAGGCGGTTAATGTGCTATTAGGGAATTTATCCCAGTCTCCCAGTGCTCTGGGTGTCGTTGTTGACCAGGCATTAGCAATGGGAAGAAAATGCTGGAAATCTTTGACTGCTGGAGTCTGCCATTAAGTGCATCTTTACTGGGCACTCTTTCTTTTCTAGCACAGAAGTAGTGATTGGAATCTTTTTTTTTTTTTTTTTTTCCCCAGCCTTGTTCCTTTTATCACTTACCTGTATTTAAGCGTATAGCTCAATGTTGCTGTTTTGTTGTGCTTTTAAAGAAAAAAAAGAGTGTGCATATGTTCTTATCAGTATTCAAGGTCATATGAGTATCTCGTAAAAACAGGCATGTGACTCCATGTCACAACTTTCACTTTTTATTTAGAAGCTTGCAATGGAAATAAAATGCTGCACTGCAAATTTAGCAATCTCATTTTATACAGCCCAAAAAATAAGAAAGAAAGTGTCCCAGAGCTGATAGTGCTTAATGGAGTGTGCTGTGATACGATTTGGATTTCCGTGGAGTCTTTGAATCCTTATGACAGGGAAGAAAAGTCATAAATTCTACAGGTTTTGCTCTGTTTTTTACTTGCCCTTTTTAATACAAAATGAATTGTTTCTCAAAGTTGACTGATGTTCCTATGCAAGAAGTATTTGTTTGGTCGCATTTTAACAGATTGGAGTCTTTGATAAAAGCTTCAAGAGTGTGGTTTCTTGATGAGCATTTCATTGCCAAACCCAAGGAATAATTGGGATTCAAACTGACAAGAAAAAAATTAGAGCTCCAGGTCCTTATTCTGTAGGATCAGACTGCAAGACGTAATTGCGGTATTCTCATACTGTTCTCCATCCTTTCATATGGAACAATAACAGTTATCAGGCATTTGCTGATACTGGAAGTATTTATTTGCATGGCTACCATTCAGTTTTGTGTAGGGAATTTTGGGAGATTATGCTGAGCATAACAGTTATCAACAAAATTTTCCAGGGCTCTGTTGTGGTTTATTCAGATTGTTAGATGCTTGTTGGTTACCTGTAGTTTATTTCAACTTCCTAGTAGGTGCTTTTAAAACTCAAACAAAAAAATTATATGGACAAGGGGGTGGCTTTTTTTTTTAATACCCATGTGTTATGTTTTTATTGTAGTAAGATAGTGCATCTAGTTATTTGCATTAGCCAGAAACTGAAAATTGAATGGGAACAGCTCAATTTCTGCTGTATTCATTTCAGAACATAGAAAATTGAAAATCTGGCTTGGTATAAATAATAATCTTCAGTGTTGACTGGCCCTGTGGCTTGAATTTTCCTGAACTGCTGGTCGCGCACTGAGGTGGGCTCTTAAGAGTCGGGCTTTCAAACGAGCTGATGTTTTCATTGTCCGTCTGCTTTGTTTGCATATACCAGAAAAAGCGAAGGATGGAAGCCTGAGCTCTTTGGGAGACGATAAGTGATCCTTCTTGTAAAAAACATAGATCTAAAAAGCCCCTTCTCCAGAAAGGGAAGAACTCCTGTAATCTGGAGCCCTCAGCACTTGTAAACATCCTGCTAATGAGTCTTCCTCTCCTTTGGAGGGGATCAAATGCATTTAGTGCTTTTGATGAAGATGCCTAATAAGGCACAATCGAATCAAGCCAATCTGTCAATTAAACCTTCTGTTAAGTTTCTTAGTATAAAAGAGCCTAAGCCCAAAGTACTATCTGAGCTCTCCTCCTCGGCTGTTTGGTTTTGGTAAAGATTTTTGTGATCAGTATTAGGCCAATTTTTAATCTTGCTTAGGTGCACCTTGCTTTGTAAACTCGCTGAATCGTAGACCACAGAACAGTGCGCCGAGTCTATTAAGATCCGAGTCTAATTACTGTTTTTGTTCTGGAGGCTGTTGTGACAGATAATGTTTTGTTGAATGGCAGGTAATAGATTTATTATGGAGAAAGCACAGCATGTGGGTACCTTCAAAGGAGACTCTATCTGTATCGGTCTTTTCTCCTCTTAATTATTCAAATGGAAAATTTTGTTTGAGGGCAAAATGTATGCCTAAATGATATTACTCCAAGTAGTAGCAGCAAAGAATTCTCACATTTTAAGCAATGCCAATTAAGTAAGAATAATTGCAATTTTTTTTTTTTAAGTAGTGCTATACAGACATTTGCAAACGACCCAGAAGATGAAGAAACCAGTAAGGTTTAATACTGAAAAGACAGTGTATTGGCTAAAAAGGTTTGTTCTACTGGCAAAAATCACAAAAAAAGTATTCCATTAAATGTTGCCAAAATACTTTTTTGTAAAAGGCATGTCTTGCTGAAAAGAAAAAGCTTTCCTTCAATAAACTATAGTTGGCATAAATATTATTGTAAGTAATGTGAACTCTGTCAAAATATTACAATTTTTGTACTTTTCCTAAGCAATCAGTTCAGTATTAAGTGGACTGTTCCATTTCTGTCGCTTCAGTCGGAGAAGAATTCACTTAGCTACCTTGAACAGTTTTGTTGCTTGCAGGCATATTTAATGCATTAGTATATATTTAATGCATTCTTAATTAACTGTTTACGTATGGAGAAAAATCTTCAAAGCTGTTGGAGTCAATTACATCTTACATCTCTCCAGGGTAACGTGTTGTATGACGCACAGGTTAGATGTCAGCTGGGTTTCAACAGGTCCAAGTTACCTCCTGTCTTTACTAATTGTGCCTGTGGAGTCAGAGGACTGAACTGCTGGCGTCACATTCGCTTCTCAAGCCGTGAGCAAGATGTACAAATGCACATTTATAAGGAAGTGGATCATGATCGCTGTGCATGTAAACACTTTCACCTGAGCCTGCCTGAAACATGAGTACGGGAAGTTAACCAGAAAGTCTGGTTAAACACAAGCCTGTGTCTATAATCAATTCCAGGCTTGTTGTGAAATTAATAAATTAGTAATTGGTTGGCTTAACGTGTGGGAATCAAATGCAGGGTTGCATACGGTTGTTTAGTATGTGGGCAGAGAGTAAGTAGTGCTGGTTTAACTTAAAAATCACTAATGGCAATAATGACTTAATTTTTCCCCATGGCTATGGGAAACCAAGCGATGCTTGGTGACCAAAACTCATGGGACAAACAGCTGGTCAACAGTTGTCAGTTGTAATAATAGCATCTATTATTGCTAATGTAATTAATAATAGCATCTTTTATTGCTTTCTGGCAGCAGTAGATGATCTGCTTGTGCTCTGCCTTTTGCTGGTTCCAGCAGAAAAAAAAATTTCTTGCCGTTTTGGAGGTTGGCTTCACGTAAGGACTCAGGGGCTCTAAAACCCAGCCTGGTGACAACTTGCTTCTGGGAAGGTATTTGAGCAGATGTGTTGGGATTGCGCTCACAGCAGTCTGAAGCCAGAAGATAGTTGGCCTGGAGAACCGAGGGTACTGTGTAACACAGCAAAGGCTGCCTGCACAAAAGCACACGAAGAATCAGTCTGTCTCTTCCCCTCAGCGCCTGGAAGCCTTGAAACGTTTCCTCTCCAAGCGGTATAAGTTTGCTGATTATTCCCAGGAAAGATTTCTTGAAATAATCTTGAAGGAATGAAAGGTCACTGAGCAAGGAGGGCATAACTCTCCCAACTGGATAATTAAAAAGAAAATTAAAAAGCATGCTAAGTTTGAGATTGACTCGTGGCCATGCTTTGAAGATTAAAAGGGCTTTTTTCATTTCAGATGAAGGAGGATGGGGTTGGTGGGAGGAGGCGTTGTGGCTGCTGGAGCAGTTGGGCAGTGCTGTGAAGCTGCATTTGCTGTTTGCTTACTGAACTGTGAACCAGATACCGGGATCACTGAACACAAGTACAGCTATCTGCTCCTTTTCCCCCTCTTTAGTCTTGCAGCCAGAGTTTTCAACCTGGCTGCTCGCTATTTGGTGCAGGTAGATTTTTAGGCATCTGAGCAAATGGTGTATTGAGTTTGAAACTGCATGGACATTTTTTTGTATAAACGTGTTTTGCCTTTAGAAAACGAAAATAACAGCAACTTCAACTAAAGAAAGGAACTTTCCATATTCTTTGCACAGCCTGTGGTTTCTTTATGTACAGAGATTTTGCCTGCACCTTTGAAACTATTCGCAGTCACAAAAATAAGGTGTGTATAGCGAGAGAGAAAGAGAAAGCTAAAATATGAGTGTGCTAACTAAATGGTAACAGCAAAGTAATGCCAAAGTAATACAAAAAAAATACAAAATTGAAGCTTTAGCCGGTAACAGCAACGGATGTTTCTAGTCTAGACGTAGTATATAAATTTGGATATCCACTCCATTTTGTGATCTGCGCCATTGAATAGGTGGGAGCGGTTGGGCTGATCACGGGTTTTGGCTCATGGCTAGAACCCGTGAGTGCACCTAAGGCGCGCTTCTGTGGTGTGATGTTAGAGAAATGAAGAGATTGAAGTCATAGATGTGAAGTCTTAACTGCAGAGTTCCCGTGTGTAGTTCATTAGGAGTAGGGTTATTAGATACTCAGGCTTATTAGCTCAGTTGTGTGTTGTTCCCTTGGCTGACTTATTGCATACTTGAGCTTGGGCCGTATACTATCTTCTTCTCAGCGTATGTTGAAGTTGACAGTGTTTCCGTGGACATCTGGGAATACTTGAAGGCAGTGATGCTTTAAGGGTTGCAGTCAGCAACCTCGCATGATCCAGTGTTGACCAATAAACAGGTCTTAGAAGAAAAATGATTTGAGGTTTTGCCTTTTAATTACAGGCATACCTGGAGGTCCAGGAAAGCCGTAGGCATCTGACTTAGTTTATGGATGTGGTGAATACAATAGCAGGTCGCAAAAAGCACATTCCTTCTCCATGAATTTTTGAAGTGCTTTGATCTGTGCCTGTGGAGTAGGTGGCTTTGGCTTCACTAGTCTTTTGTTGTTGTTTTTCCTTGAAAATTATTTCTTATTTCTTGCCAGAAATCAGCCCTAAGTATTTTTAAAGGCACTTCCATCTTGTAATTACTTCTTACGTCAAAGAACCATTGGTCTGCTTTGATGTACATCTCGGACCCTAGATTTTCCTTACAAGTATTTAAAAATACACAGTTGCAGGACAAGTTCTATGAAATGCTGTAATACCAGCTGTAACTAAATTCAGAGTTTAAGAAGAGCAGAAGTTGGGCACAAAGCATTGTATTCTCTAGCTGGAAAAGTGGAATTCTCTTAACGTGGACTGCCTCCAGGTATCCTTTCTGTTAGATGGAGAGGGCTGTGTATGTTAGTGGGTTGAGTCACGCACAAGGGCTATGTGTAAGTAGTACCCAGCACCGTGCCTCATTGAATTAAACGGTAAGCTTTCAGAGCAATTTCAGTAATTCCCTGTGTATATTTGATACAGCATTAGGGAAGAGAACAGTAGATGTTTTCATATTGAAGCATATCTTCTGGTAAGTGCTTTTTCAAGGAATTTATAATTCAATGGATTTATAAATGTCTCTGTAAGATCAAACTTAATGGCTTAGTCTTTCTGCTGTTCCAAGTTGTGGGTGGAAGTGGATCCTTATTCTACTAGTATGTGACGCTATTTTCTTGTGTTTGCTGTTTTATGTTGAGTGTGTTCTGGAAGATGTTCACGAGAGTATAAATTGGATCTTTTCACTGATGTAAAAGATTACATATTTGTTATGACTTTGGTAGGAAGAATACTTAAATTAGGAGATTGCTACAAAAAATGTAGTCAGGAGACTCATTTGGCTGTCATAAATGAGGCATCCTACACCTCGTCCTCCTGAAGAAACAGGATGTTCTTGCGAAGATGTGCCTTTTTCTGACAGCATTCCTCTGAGAAGGGAGCCTTGCAACAGCTGACTTTATTTTTTCTATTGTTTTTTTTTAGATAAGTTGTGGAACAGAGAGCCTCTTCTTAACAGTTTTTCAGTGCCTGCATCAGACTTGCTTTCTTATGTTGTGTGTTTTTCTTGTTGCTACCTGGCAATATATGAAGGTTCAAAGGAGGGATTTAGTTACTGGGTGTTTGCGGTCACTGGGTCATATTATTCTCAGTTTTGATCATATGAGATAACCATTGTGTGCCATCCTTATACACAAGACACTGTTTTCAGTACAGTGGAAATAGCTGACTTCAAAGGAGAATTTTGTCCTGACTCTGCGGGCTGCAAAACTGCCTCAGCATAAATATTCAAACTCAGAATGTTGCCTGTAAATTGTCAGTTAGTTTACCAATGTGTCTTAACAGAAAACATTTGTAATTTGACTAGGGCACTCTGAAGTATTTGTTTCATCCTTAAACTGAATGCTGTGTGTCTCAGAAGAAGAAGGCAAAAAATTGGATTTTCTCCAGATAATCAGAAGTGAACTCCTCATAGGAGTAACATTCTCAAGCAAGGGAAATGCTCCCACCAGTTTAAATTTCAGATATTAAGCAGGTAATAAGAATGGTGACTAGCTATGTAGGATCATCACGGCAATGGGTCCTGCACTGAAGTAGAGCAAGAGAAATTGTCTCCTGTGATTTCACTTCCATCAATAAAGTGCAGCAATACATAAAGCGTCTCATCTGTTTGTTCCCGCCTCTCTTGCACGGTATTACGGAGTTTGAAGATGCACTGTAAAATATTCCACTGTCTTGAAACAGGAGTCGCAAGAGTTATATCTTGAATTAACATTCATCTCAAGTATGGCGGTGATTAAATACCTATTCACTGCTAGGAATTTTAACCAAACAACCTGCGATTAGATCTGTCGATCGTGGAAGCTGGGTTTCAAGTGGAGGCATCCAGATTAGTCGGTGGTTTATTTGAACTAAATTATTGAGTATAAATACTAAGTAATCGGAAATAAATCTTTTGAATGATGAAATTCTCCTCTCACCAATGATGAACTTTAGAGCGATTAGTTTTAATTGTAAGGTAAATAGACAAGTCTTGTTTAATTTGATATTTAAGTAATGTTACTTGCATTGAAATCAATTATACTTTGACCTATGATATTCAGGGCAAGCAGCATTTGAGTCCCTGGCATTGTGTAACGCAACTATTTAAAAAAAAAAATAAATCTAGATAGCGGAGTAAAAAAGCAGATGGCTTATTTCTTTCAAAATCTTAAATTTTTTCTTGCCATTGATCCCTTAGTCCTGTTGTACCCTCTGAGCACATCAAATGCCTTGAATCTAAAATAATTTTCCAGCATATTCCTCAAAAGTATTGTAGATGAGTAATCTTGCAGGCAGTCTGTGGACCTGTGGTGCAGCAGTTTATATTTTATGGTCTTAAAATTTAAGATGTGGTGATGCTTGCATTAGAGGCTGTAAGCTTTCTCCTTACTGAAATTAGAAGATGTTTCTGTTTTTTAAAACATATGGAAATCAGAAGTAAAGAACAAAGGAAAGAATCCAATAATTGGAAAAGGAGCAAGTAGAGGAGGAAACTTTTCAGCATCTCTTTGCAGTGGAGATTAAATGCTGGAACATAATGTGGTTTTATATACGCACACATAGCATAAAATAATCGGTGGAGTTAATTGGCTTTCTTCCATGCATTCTTAGGAAATGATGAATAAAGAGTATTGCACATAGTAAATGTCAGCTTTCAATTAAATGTGCCCTATTCAGTAGTCGGTTCTTTGATGCAAGAACAAGCACATGCCGATTTCTGATCTGCTGATGATCCGCAGCTTTCAGGTCTGGACAATTAAGCAAGCTTAGGCGGCGTGCGACAAACTTTTTGAGACTTGCGTAATGCTGACTTTGCATCGTAAGTGGACGGAGCTAGATGGCGCCATCGGCCTGGCTTTTGCCTCCACAAATTTGGGTTCAAAAGGTACGTTTCAGGTAAAATGAGCTCATTTTCTGCCCTGGAGCCTCTTGGCCTGCTCTTAGTTGGGCGCAAAGTGGTGGAGATGCTCTGTATAAACATGGACAGCACCTGGTAGGTGAGTGCTACTTTCTGGTGGCCTGTTTTAATTATCATTTATGGTATCGTTTGTAGAAGCGGTGGTGTCTCACTAATACTGCAAGCAAGTGATGTATTTGGAGAGGTAACTACTTCCCTCGTGGGGCAAGGGGATGGGGTACAAACTTGATGGCAAATTTGAGGCAGGGGCTGTGATGGGACAAATTATAAAGTGATGCTTAGAGGTGTAGGGCAGCCTTAAGACTGTGCTGTCCTCCTGCAGAATGAGAGGTGGGTCAAGGAGAGAAGAACGGATTCGTGCCAAAGGACTGCACGTTAATTAATGGGGTTTTTTGTTGCTGTTTCAAGTCTCTCACTTCTATTCCTGCCTCCTTTTCCATCTCACTTTACCCTGCGGCCCTGAACATCACTTTTATGCAGCGTTTTCCTTTTAGGAAAGTGAATGAGCCCTACACAAGTTATATTGTGCATTTTCCATTTTTGGTGAGGTTGTGGATTGCTAAATTTTGTCTGGTGGAACAGAGCTTTGAGATCTGGGACCTCTTGAAAAAAATGGCTAATTGCTAATAAAAATATTTCCATGCAAGTTGCACAACGGAGGCTTATGGAAATGCTAACTTGGTGGAGAAAATCCCAATCCTGATTACAGTTGTTAGAGTCAAGCATGTAAATATTTATGCAACTTGAATTTTGGGGGCCCTGGCTGGCTTTTTTCTCCCTGTAGCGCTGCAGGTTATGCAAAAACCCTTGAACCTCCTTGTCCGGGTTGATGTGTACGCTCTCTGCTGTTACTCAGAGAGACTGTTCGCTTACTTTTCGTAACTATGGCAGAGGCGTGTAGTAACAGTTTATGACCGTGTGGTGTCTTCCTGCATTTTCAACCGTTGTGTAACGTGCAGAGATTGTGATTGGACACAGGACAGTTATACAATGTAGTGAGCCCAACCAGATTATAAAAATCCTCCTTCGGTATGTCTGCATCCTTTCAGGCTGCGGCTTGCAACTCGGGCTGTTGCGCTGAGCATCGGCTGGAAGAAAGGCGGTGGAGGAATTGGCTGAGACGGTGTCTAGAAGTTGGTACAGGTTTCTGGAGGTAAGAGCTGCTTTGAATTCAGATGTCAGTGTTGTTGATTACAAAAATTCGACTGCTTTAGTGTGGGCATTACTAAGTAAGAAAACTTAAACCTGACAGACTCCAGTTCTTAATAACCAAGTTTCAATATCTTAAAGATTTGGGGACTTAATTTTTCATTTAAAAGTTTTCACTGTAGAGAGACCCTCAAAAGTATTTACCCTCTTTCCTGTTTACCTGTAAACTTTGGCTTCCTTTTAATTTTTAAAATGGGAGAAATTTGAGGTTTATATAATAAAAAAGATTTTAAGAATGTTTGACCCCAAAAGTGCAGCATCTTGGTTAGTTTTTGGAAGTTTCTTGAATTCCAAATCTTTTATTAAGTTATGTGAAATGGAAATGAAATATTTATTTCTAGGCAAGCCTAATAGATCAACTCAATGTAAACTTTTTCAAGTGTGTAATCAGTTGCTGGTTTTATTATATTGCTTACTGGCTAAAATTGTTCTCTTTCAGCAAGGAGTGAGTATCTGTTTCAAAAGTAGGTGTAGGAATGCTTAAACCTTTGGAAAGAAGCTTCGTATTCAGAGTTGAAAAAGTTGGCATGCTACCCTGATTTGCTTAATAAATGGAATTTTTCGTAGATGAGTCTCTAACTTCACCTTTGTTTTAATGTGATTAAGGTCTTGGAAAAAAAGTTGCTTTCATCAGAGTGCCAAGTAGAAGTACAAAGCAAGCTGAGAAAAGAAGCAGTGTGTGTTCAGGTTGCTTTCTGAGTGCTGTGAGGAAGCTTAATGAACTGTGTATTAACATCCATAATAACGTGAAGGTACCTGAATTCTTAGGTTATTAATGCTCCACAGGGAGACTGGAAGGACTTTATACTATTATAAATCAAGTTAATGTGTACCATAAACAGTGAGGGAGGTGTACTGTGCTGCAAGTAAGACTATAAAGTAGTGATGTGTTTTATAAAGAGCAGTGATATGCTATTTCATTTTTATTTACCGTGAGCGTCATAGCTATCTAGAGAATGCTGCAGGTGTCATTTGATGTCGGTCACTTGATGTCAAGCTGTAAAACTGTTCTCTCCTAGATTTTGCTTACACGTCTTTTGAAATGGAATCTTACGGCTTCTTCTGTATACTTCTCTCTTGATCTTCATTAGGACTCTGTTAATGCAGACCATTGCGTACGCATTGATGGGTTCTCTTGTGGAGGGTGGTGCATGCGTTGCATGGAAATTCGGCAAAACTGTTGTGTATTGGAACCGTAAAATGAGACAATAATGGGGTGAAAGATGAACAAGGAACAGCTTGACCAGTAATGTTCTTGACCAAATGTACCTTCAGGTTGACCTATACTTAATGGAAATACTCATATTTCAGATATTTTTGTTTAGAATCACAGCCTAAATAAACTTTTTAAATCATTTGAGTAACCAAATGTAGCTTTTTAAAGCTGTGAGATCCTTTGTTAATGTCTCATTCAGCTGGATTTAAGTCTTCTTCTCAACAAGCTCATTCACACAGGAAGTTAATGAGATTTAGCTAATGTGCTTTAAATCAACGGAAGGTTTGAGCTCGGCATAACTTTCCTGTGCATCTTTGTGTAGACATGCCCTAATAATGTTGGTCAGTTGTTAAGACGTACTATTCTGGATGGCAGTCAAAATACCAACTACTTAAAAATTCATTAGTGCCTACAAAGAAAGAATATGTTTGTGCTTTGAAGACCTACTTTGAAGTGAAGTGAGAAACTAACTCAGGACTGAAATGTCTTAAAGTGACTGTCAACTCTTGTTTATTAAAACCTAAATGTTAGGAAGTTTAGGCATATTTAAAATAGCAGTACTTTGTCCTCTTCTACTGTGGGTAAAGGGAAACGATGTCTTTTTCTGAAGTGTCGTGTTAGGAATTTGAAGTATACTTTTATTTCTTAAGTATGGATGTAGTTTGCTCTTGGGGAGGGAGATAATCTCTGTAGCATTTAAGGACATGGTAGCATTTCGGTGCAATGTCATTTCATGGGAAGGAACTCCGAGTGCAAGAGGCGCCTGCTAAAGACAAATCACGAGTAGTTTTCAGACCAAAGAGGCTCAGTTTCAAAATAGCCTGAGGAAAAGCTCTACTTAAGACTAAAGCGGGGAGATGTTTTTTACATGTAGCAACAGAAGATTAAGCACGGGTGCTGTGCAGCTTTTCTCATGCCTGTAAGATGGTCAAAATACCCTAGAAGGTTGAAAAAAATGCCCTTCGAGCACACCTACGTATCTGGAACAGTTTGTGGGGTAGAGGACCTCACGGGCGCCGTATCCAAGTCCCAGTCTGGAGATGTGATACTCGTGGCCAGCGCTGTGAAGCAATTGAACTTGTGGTTGTGGGTCTGCAGACAGTACTCTGATTGCATCATCTTAAGTACTTGTTGGGCTTTATTAGCCTGGCTGATGAGATACTTGTTGATGAATCCTTTGAAAGGGGGAGGACCTTTTGCTTTGTAGGAAAGCATCAAGTGACTTTTTGAACAGCTTTGAGTAGCAAAGTTGCCACTCTTTTGATCACTTGTAATTTGGTTGTGAATATTTTTAACCCCCCTTGATAATGTATTGTTTCATTTTTAACAATTTCTCAGAACAGGCTTACTGTATTTATGCTGTTGAACAACACGTGGGAACAGCTATGGCAGGCAGGCTGGAGACTGAAAGGGGTGAATCTTGTTCTGAGGTTCTTCTAGTATTAAAAATAGCATAACTCAGGACTTGTGAAAGCGTGGACACATAGAAATATAAACTGCAGTGCCTGTGGCTCCCATTCAATGCACAGAAGACAAGGTGTGTCTAATAACAGGAAGAGGGGTCTTTGTTTTTTTTAATACCTTAATGGCATATAATCAGTACAGAAATTTTGTGCAGTGGACTTAACTAGAGCCAATAGCAATCTGGAGAAAGCTGCTGTTCCATAATTAACTGGGATTTGCCTTGCTTTTGTGTTGAATTGTGCGTCTGGCCAGAGGTAGCTGTACACTATAAGTAAACTTGTCTAATTGGAGCCTCCACAAAATTCTGTAATTTTCTGCATTGCCGGTCTTGAAAGCGCAGAAGCATCCCGTTTCCCTAGTCGGTTTGGTACAGTGTTTTGGTGAAGGAGTTTCTTTCAAAACTTCCCTGATCTGTTGGCATCCATCCTTCCGCAGCCATCTGCATCTCCCTGGATACTCTCGTGCCGGTCCGAGCCGTGTGTCTGCCTGTCCCCCTTCCCCATGTCTCTTGGTGAACATCAGCTGGCAACCAAACTGTAAGCAGCTCTGTCCCACAGCCTGCGGTTTCTCTTCAATATGTCCCTAGTACTGCAGAGTAGTATTAGCTGCTTGGCCTAAATGCACTTTCTTAAACTAAACAAAGTAAATGTGGTGCATTTGTTACTGGCTTAAATTCTCCATAGCTGTCCGACGCTACAGGAACTGAGAATTTATCTTTAGTTGCAGTTTACAGCATGCCTTTTCCAGAAACAGCTCTGCAGTGCTCACAGTATTGGGTATGAGTGAGTTAGTGAAGTAGACTTTAAAACTGGTTTTATCTTCTGCTCAGACTTGGTACATTTTAACAATAAATTATCCTGACGTGCAGGCATTCCAAGTCCCTTTCCACATCTCTGTTACGTGTCTATTGCCAAAAGTATAATCTCAGATGTAGAGGGTGCCTCGATTTGTATTTAAACACATCGTGTGCTTGAGTTTCAGAGATGCCAAACACTTGAAACTGCCATTGGAGGTGGTGGAACTCCAGATGTACTGCTGCAGCTCAGGTTATTTGTCTCATGTGTTTTAAATTTATTTAAAATTTAGGTGAAGCTAACCTTGGTTGATGTAAAGTTGGACAACTTCTGGCTGAGCGTCATCTCTGCTTGCAGGGGAAAGTTGTTATTCACGTAAGTCTGACAGCTAATTACAAATAATAAATTGAAGATTGTAATTAAGCTGTCACCTTAATTTGATTCTAATCTCCTTAGTGTATGCAACAGACTGAGCTCTCTTGGCTCTTCAGCCATCTGTAAAAACCAGAAAGGTCCTGGGCTGGATCTGACACCGCTCCTTCCTCGGGGCGGTGCAACATGTGCTTACCAGGTGGTATACCTACATGAGTGCTCCTGGGAGCTTTTCCCTCACTATGCTCTAAAGAATGTGCTGTTTCATCGCCAGCTTGTTTTATAACTACGCCTGTTGTGCTCCCTTTACGAATATTTCCTTTGCACAGCCATGTAGGGCCACCGAATGTAGGTCAGTTCGTGATTTTTCCACGGTCGAGGTGGAGAGAGGAGGACCACAAGTACTGATTAACTAGTTAATCCTGTTTGACACTTCTTCTATGCTAAGAGATAGGAGGGAATACACTTAAACTTTCAGACTAGCTAGGATTCTCCTTTTAACGCTTTCACTGGCTGGTTTACTTGTATCCTAGACCTCTTCCAGTAGAACTTAGTGTTGGAGTGAAAGCAATACAGCAAACCACAACTATAACGTAGCCAATTTCCATTTGTCTTTGCAGACAGTTCTGCCACTTCATAGAGTGGTAAAACATTTGAGATTGTCCAGCAGCTTCTGGCTGCGGCTGTGGTTTTAGGAGACCTGGTAACAGTTCTAAAATGCTGCAAAGCACTAAATCAGGCTGCTGAAGTTGTGTTCAAACTTTGTGCTCGTTGCTCATGTTTATCTGCTCAGGTTTATGCTGGGTCAGCTGTCTCCTGTCCTCTCAAAGCAGCTGCACAAATCAATATGGAAAGTCTAAAGTATTTTGGCTAACATCTCTGTATGGTGGGCCTGGCTCAGTTGACAGAAATTTGAGATCTGGTTGAAATTTGGAAAGACCCTCATGGTTTTAAGAAGATTTTGTTCTGAATTTGGAAAATAAGGAAATACATAGAGCTGCTTCCGTCTTCAAGCTTCTGGGGGAGAAAAAACCCTGTATCAGTCTTACACTTTGGAAAAATAATAATTTTCAGGGTTGAAAGTCAATGTGACAATCATGGGAGAACCTGAGGTCCAGACTAAGCTTCTTCCAAAGGGTTAACCTCGAGCTCTGTTAATTGCAAATGTGGGGCAATGAGCTTTATAATATTGACAATATGTCCTGAGCACAGCATTGCTTCCCAGTTCTGGTGCTGCCAGTCTGACACCACCTGACAAATTGTGGACTATTCTAATGGATGTTCAAAACAAAAAACCCCAACTAAACAGACAAACCCCAACAACTTATTGCCCCAAGCATGTTGCAGTCCAGAGGTCAGGTTGGTTGTGTTTTTCCCAGTCTTTGCTTTGCGAAGCTCTGGACTCAAATGTTAAAGGTCCTCAAACATAGCACTGTAGAGATGAATGCCATCACAGCAAATCTGAATATTTTTTTTATTCTTGTCGGAATTTATACAGAAAAGTAGGGGACATTTGTAGTGTGGTTCAGCCAAGAACTAGATCAAATGATGCTGCTTTTAAAGAAAACAATGCATGGAAGGGAGAAGGCGTATGTATTACAATTACCTACTGCTTTAATGAGGTTCATGGTCCATTTTTCCTTTCCATATTAATAAGTTCTTTATGCATATCTGTGTCTTCTGTCCTGCCTAAGTTAACTCTTGAATCTAGTAAGAGATAAGTTTTCAAATTATGTTTTAGATAGATTTGCGTGCAGTTTGGTATCTTGTGAAGTAGAAGCTTTTTGTGCAGCCCGTCTTGGTTTATGGGCAGATTTCTCTGTAGGAAAACCTTTGTTGTATACTTCACTGAAGGTTTTTATTTGTGGCAGAGGTTCCGGAGTAATGACTTGCAGGCAGAAACTTCAGGGAGAAGAAGAAAAGTAGGTTTAATTACAGTCTTGCATTGTACATCTCTGATGGTTTTTTCTTTCAGTGAACTTTGAAATGCATTGGAACTTGTTTAAAGAAAATAGGAGCTCCCTTGGTAAAGCAGAAAACGTGGTATTAGTAGTAACGAAAATGCAAAGTATAAGAACTACCACGTTGTGTCAAACCAGACACTCCCGTAGCTTTGTGTCCTGTCCCGATGGTACCAAATCTGGAAGATGTATGTGTCGGAGAAAAGGCAAGTGTGTCGAAGATCCAGAGTGGCCTTTCTCCGGCTATGAGGGTTTCCCTC
Organism: Ibidorhyncha struthersii; assembly: GCA_013398815.1. NCBI lineage: Eukaryota > Metazoa > Chordata > Aves > Charadriiformes > Charadriidae > Ibidorhyncha > Ibidorhyncha struthersii. The sequence continues at coordinate 44,053 of VZSZ01002382.1, forward strand.
CCGTGAACTTGCACCTGGGCTATCCCTTGCAGTAGGCTGTTTGTCTAAATACTAATCTTATCTAAAGCGTTGTAAACCCACGTCAGCTTTTGGCCTTCCGGGGTTAATCATGTATGAGCACTGCAGATAATTTGGTATAGAAAGAGATGAATGTTAATCAGTATCCTGGTGGAAATTTCACTTCTAGCCTTTCCGCTTGATCCAAGGCAGCAGATAATTCAGTGTACTGTGTGTACCTAGCTGGTGTTGAATGAGGTTTATCTCTTTTTACATGGCTCTTCAGCTTCTGATCAGTTAGATGTGTTACAGAGGGCTATAAAATACCTGAGTCATCTTATTTAGCCCTGCTCAGTTGATGGGATAAGAAGTCTGATAAAAAAGACTGCTATCTTTCAGGTAACCTGATCTCCTCCTGCCTAAAGATTTCTGTTTCAATTTGACACTTGTGATTGCAGAATAAAAGTATTCTGAAAATCTCTGATTATCATCTGTGCCATAAAGTCCAAGTTTAATTGCTGAGTAGAAGCAAGAAGTTTTCCTTGGACCAACCGCCCCCCGACACGTGTACATAGGTGTAGTGTTGTGCGTGTAAATGTGTGTACATAAGCACACATTCTTCCTCTCTAGAAAAAGTAGCACTTGAGGCTGGTTTTGCCTGTTACTTTGGAATTGCTTGTCCGTTATCATCTGGGAACTCTCATCCAAACACTATCATTCTAACTATTGTGTTTCAGCTCTCAAGAATTGATACAAGGCATGGCTTATTTGTGTGCTCTCCTGATGTAATTCATAAGAACAATTCGCAGGGAATGATCACATCTTCTTTGAGAAGATAGCAGGCTTACTGTTTTGCAATGCAAAGTAAAATAGGATTATACGGTCTTTTCTTTTGCATCGGTAGAGGTGCTAGTTAATGCTAACTAAGAGGCTTAGCGTGCCAGCATACCGTAAACCAGATCTCCTGAATGGCAGGTTTCCTGCTGGTGTAACTCTTACACTGGTGTTTTATTGGCATGGCTGCATTTGTGAGGGAGGTGTAATTCTGCCCTTTCCCTTTTCCTTTCCAATCTGAGATGATAAAGCTGCCAGACTAAACTACGCCCGTCTCCATCACTGATTTTCTTGGAGAATAAAATATGTCTACATTGACAGAAAAAGGCAAATTCTTTTTTTTTTTTTTCTTTTGTGCTTGCAAAAAATCCCTCATGCCTCTACAGTAAAAGCAAACAAATCTCTCTCAAAAAAACCAACCCACCCCAGACAGCTCCACTGCCCCCAAACCTTTAACTAGTCATAGAATCATAGAAACATAGAATTGTTGAGGTTGGAAGGGACCTTTAAGATCATCTCGTCCAACCATTATCCTAACCTGACAAAAACCACTTCTAAACCATGTCCCCAAGTACCACCTCTACTCTTTTTTTAAACACCTCCAGGGATGGCGAATCCACCACCTCCCTGGGCAGCCTATTCCAATGTTGAATAACCCTTTCAGTGAAAAAAATTTTCCTAATATCCAATCTAAACCTCGCCTGGCTTAACTTGAACCCATAGTGTCTGTCTCTTGGTCCTCTCTAACCTCTTCGTGTCACCTCTCAGACTTGCGTAGGTGGCTTTGAGACAAATGTTCCTGTAGAGAATGGGGGAGGCATGGCCAGTTCTCCGTGCATAAACTCAGAAACAGACAAACTAATTTCAAGTTGCTGTTGATGTCTGGAGATTGGCACTTTTGAAGGGGAAGTCTGTGATTATTGCAAAAACGGGAATGCCTTTTTTGGTCAGTACTCAAACTGGTCTTCTTCAGTCTTAGGCTCAAGTGAGAAATAATTATGCTATCTTAATATTTACTTAAGAAACAAGTCTTAATTAACCTCTTATTTGAAGGCACTACTTCCCATTACTTTTTGATTTAATTAGGAGTGCTTCAAGGCTATCTCAGTGCCCAAGTAGTATTTCTTACGGATGTATATTTTCTCTCTTGAAAAGTTACATTGCTTCAAAAGATTAGTATCTCTTTCACCTCAAGTAACCAGAATTTTCTAGCAAATGGGCAATTAACAGCTATTAAGAGGCTCTAAAATATTAGTACTCTGTAATTTTTCAAACAGTCCTAAATTGCCCCTAGCAGAAGGGTCTTTGTCAAGTTTCATTATTATTGCAATTACAGCAGACGTTCACACTGCTGGCGTTTTCCTGAGGAGTGTTTTGGAAGGGAGGCTGAAGAAAAAACCCAAACCCTACTTTTTTGCTTTCTAACGTATATGTAACTGTGTTTTTTGAATGTCCATTAGCTGCGTTTCCACTTCTAGCAATTAAGTTGAAAATGTCATTAACTTGCTTTTGAAGTAACGCCAGTGTGCAGTAGGTTTTGCTTCTTGATTGTGTTCCGGGTTTTGCAGAAAATTTCACTTTATATGATTTTGAAAAGGCCATTTTTCAGGTTCTACGGTGTCCTTTCATCTGTAGCTGAGCTTGTTTCATCTGCAGCTGCGCTTTCTTTTTCAAGCTCAGTAACCACAGGTTGCAAAACCTGGTGTTTTGAAGAATTTTCTATGCTGTCCTGTGGGAAGTTTAGGTTAAAATCTGTTAGTTCATGTTCCTTAGTCTTGGAAATGACAAAAGTGTGGATGACCCTGGACTGGCAGGCCTAATTTAAGCAGCAAATGTGGGAAAACTATACTGTAGTGACCCATCTGGGAAAACGGAAGAGAACCAGTACGCTGTACGATCTTTCCTGTTCCTGTGCCAAAATAGTGGTGATACCGATTAAAATGCACAGTTTTATCCTGAAGCAGTTGCTTCAACATCATCAGGCAGATTACTCTGAACGTCCCTCACGCAACTGGGATAATTTTGGGTGAGGGTGTTCAGCAGAAAGGGCTGTTTCTGTCTGTCTAAAATAGGCTCGCTGAAAGTCATATGTGCTTCACTGTCCATCTGGTTTAAGATTCCTGGATGCTTTTTATTTAAAAATAAGTTTGAAGAGGAAGGATTTAGTTATACAGAGGTGAACTTGTGGGTAGGTCTACAAATATACAGTCTTTGAAGAAGCACGAGTGTTGTTTGCAATGGGATGTTCAATAGCAAGCTGTTCTACATGGCTGCGTGGCTGGAGTCCAGGCGTACCTTGTTCCCAAATTTCTATGGAAATGACTGTGAAATAGAAACACCACCAAGGTTTCAATATACTATTAATAATTGAAGAGCACAAGAGAAGAATGAGAGAACAGTCACAGTATTCCCATAGTGAAAGAATTTAAAATACCGCCAGCTTTATCTTTAAATGGTAATCTGCTAATTATCAAATCAAAAAGGAATGGTAAGAGTGGGTGAGTCATGAGCGTGAAAGGGAACCAAGGCTGCGGGGCATGTGTGTTTGTACATATATCTTAGGTAATCAAGAAAAAATTAATTTCTCTCTTCAATTCTAGGTGCCATTGATGCTAATGATACTTAAAAAAGCAACCCTAATGTCCCAGCTGGATTCCTGAGCACTTTTGTGATTCCTGGAGGTGCTGCTGTTTAGATAAGAAATTGTCCTTAGTACTTGTCCTGTCATCCCAGAAGCATCCACCTGGGTACTGCATGCAAGTCCTTGACATTCTGGAAACGATGGGGATTGGCAAGAATACCACTTCGAAATCAGTGGAGGCAGGAGGCTCAACAGAAGGCAAATATGAGGATGAATCTAAACATCCCACCTTTTTCACCCTGCCTGTAAGTAACACATTCAGGTACTGCATAGTCAAGCTCAGTGTGAATCAGTGAATGACACTTTGGTCTAATCATGCTGTACAAAGCCTTTATTTCCACAAGTAGTTAGTAAAACCTCTTTTGCCACTTGTTAGTGTTTATATGCAAACACGATCAATTATGTTGTCTGTAGTTGTTTCACTGCTGTGCTCCAAAGCAGTGCTGTTTGCAGGACATGCGATTCCCCAGGCTGTTCACGATTAGAACAATTAACTGTCCTAGTGCAGAATGCACCGGCCCCCGTTATGTCCTGAGTTACTTAAGAGTAGCAGGCGACAGCAAGGACACATTTGTTTGTCTTCATAGAATCATAGAACGGTTTAGGTTGGAAGTGGCTTTAAAGATCATCTCGTTCCAATCCCCCTGCCATAGGCAGGGACACCTCTCGCCAGCCCAGGTTGCTCCAAGCCCCGTCCAGCCTGGCCTTAAACACTTCCAGGGATGGGGTTTCCACAACTTCCTGGGCAACGCATTCCAGTGTCTCACCACCCTCACAGTGAGAAATTTCTTCCTAATGTCTAATCTAGATCTACCTCTTTCCGGTTTGAAGCCATTCCCCCTCATCCTATCGCTACATGCTGTTGTAAAAAGCCCTTCCCCATCTCTCCTGGAGCCCCTTTAGGCACTGGAAGGCCGCAATAAGGTCTTCCCGGAGCCTTCTCTTCTCCAGACTGAACAACCCCAACTCTCTCAGCCTGTCCTCCCAGCAGAGGGGCTCCAGCCCTCGCAGCATCTTTGTGGCCGTCCTCTGGCGCTGCTCCAGCAGGTCCATGTCTTTCCTATGTTAGGGGCTCCAGAGCTGGGGCTTCTTTAACTTACTCAGATTTTCAGTTGTATCGTTCTGTTGTACGTCTGCCTCTTCAGAACTCTTCCAAACAGCTGCTGCTGTTTTCCCCCCACCTTCAGTTAACACTGTCCAGGCTTGGAGGAGCTGTATGTGATGGCTTTCAAGTGTCTGTGTGTTTCTAGCCATGCTGTTATAGAAATGATTGCCTGCCATGCTTGTAATGTTTTCTGACAAAATGTCAAAGGCAGATGTCAAGGGGAAAAAAAAATCCTGATTGACATGAGGTATGGTTGCAGAGAAAATGTTTATTTTAAGACCTTGTGTTTCTTTTTTTGTTTTATTTTTGAGGTTGTGATAAATGGTGGAGCAACATCCAGCGGTGATCAGGATACAGAAGACACAGAGTTGATGGCCATCTATACTACGGAAAACGGCATAGCAGAAAAGGTGTGTACGTAGTGGTTTCCTTCTAGCTGAGAACTCGTTCTTGCTTTTTCAGTTCTATTGTTTGTCCACACTCATTTTACTTAGCTGAGAGATTTTCTTTCTCTAATCAGACATGCTGACTTGCAGATTGAGATCGGGCTTGGGGGAGTTCTGTCCTCATGACTCTTCTGGTCACACGTTTTGGTTGCAGAATGCAGAGAATGACTCAGCAAATGTTAGAAGCACTTAATGCACTTTGACCTGCCACCGAAATTCATAATATGCAATTTTTTGATTTCTTCATTTCCATTGGCCTTTTGCATGGTTGCCCTGATAAGGTCATTCTGTTCTGTTCTTCAGTGCTTAACTTTTTCTGCATTTAGTCAAATGAACTGGTGGTGTTGAGCACGTTCAAAAGTGGGATCTTTCCCAATTTCTTCCAAGCTCCAACCTCATAAACTTAATTTTTCTAGTCCTTTTTTCCAAGTAGAGGGTTGCTTATTATTATGGAGTGACAGCTTTGTGATTGAATTTCAGGTCATTCATAAAAGGCCATGAACATTTTTCCTTATGATAATGGTGATTGTATCTTAGCTATTCAAGAAGACCCAGTTGAGGCCTCAAAGGAGACCCCAACTTGTGATTTTTCTGGCTTTTTTCTCAATTCCATCGTTCCCCAAGCCTGTTCAGTAATAATAATAATTTTGCAAGCAGGGACAGTGTGAATCAGCTTTTGTTTAAAGGAAGAGGATTACAGTAAATGTGAACAGCACCTTTTTCTGAAAGGTTTGTATCTAATTGGCTTTGTGGTTAAGCCTTATCTCCGAAAAGCTTCAATTTGACCAAGTTTTTCAAATATTCTAACTGAAACAAAAACAAAACTCACTTTGCTCCAAGCAAGAGCGTCATGACGCTCATTTCTTTGAAGCTGTAACTTCTGTTAGGGCAAGGATGATATCAAAAGGTGTGGTTAAGGTTTTCTAATTCGGACATCAAAATTCACTCCTGAATTTCAGATTTAAAATATACCCTGAACAGGTGATTCTGACAGAGTTCTTGTAGTGTTACATTTCAGAAGAATGTTATGAATGCCATGATGTGCCTTCACATACTCTGTCTCTTACAGAAAGCCTGCCTGTATGTCTCAAATACATTTCTACTACCATCTTGATCATGCTGATATTTTAATGGACAAATTTTGGCAACCGTTGACATGTGTATGTCTGTGATGGCTGATTTTTGGAGCGTGCTCAGACTAGTGTGGAGAGAGACAATCTGATAAAAGCCTTGAGCAAAAGGTGTTGGGATGAAATTGTGCAACTCAGATTAGCGATCTCTAGACATTAAAGCATGTCTTCATGGCCTGTTTTTACCAAACAAATATTTTTCTCCCTTCCACTTGATCTGTGTGATCAAAACTGCAAACGATGGATGATAATTCACCTTAAAGAGACGATGAGCTTTTAATCAGCCAAATCTGCTTGAGTTAAAGCTTTTCTGTGGCTTACAGTGAATGAACAGCGAAAGGAGGGGCTGTAGCAATTAACAGCCTCATGTATTAAGATAGCATTTCTGGTAATCCAGGCAAACCGCCTGCTTTTCACTTAAAATTAAGTGTGTGCGTAAGGCATGTTTGTTCTTGGCTTTCCGTTCCTCTTGAGACATCATTCACCAAAAAAGCAAACGAAAGACCTTGTATAAAAAGCCTTTAACAAAGAGGACTGAAATGTACTTAATTGCTGGAGGATGCCCAATGCTTACATTGTCTCACAATGTTTGTTAGCTGAAACAATAAACTATTAGCCCAGATGAGAAATAACTGTATTGCTGCATCCCTATAAAATAAACAATACTATGTTGCTTATTGCATAATAGAATTCATTTGAACACGTCGGCTCTTCATTTAAGGTATTTCTCTAAAGGACTAATTCCCTGCAGTTAATCAGTTTTCTTTTGGTCCTTCCCACTAGTACTTGATAACAGAGCCTTCCTCTTGGTGTTTGCTTCTTTGGAATTTGGGGTGGGTTTGTAGGTTTGTTGTTGTTTTTTTTTTTCGCCCCAACATTATTGCACCACCTTTATCTCTGTCTCATTTTTTCCCCCCTATTTATACTTTTTCTGTGCTTTTTTCATTTTTACGTTGTCCCACCTTTGGCCAATTCCAAATAAAAAAAGAATTAGTCTGTGATCGGTATCTCATTCAAAAAGGTGGAGTTCATTCCCAGCAGTTCCCTACAGCGTACTGTGGCATACTTGGCAAGCACCAGCACATAGTCAGTGTACTAAACCAGCAGGCACACGCTGGAGATACCAAAGGGCCAGTGACTACCCAGTGACTTAGCAGCAGGGTAGCCAGACCTCACCCTACCTCTCAAATTCCTCATTGTTCAGTCTTGGTCTCTTTTGTGTCAGTTCCCTTTAGCCATTGTCTGCTAAACGTTTGAAGGTGAAAGCTTCCTCTTCCAAAGCAAAGTAAATGGCTTTTGGAAGGAATGAGGAGTATCTTGGATTTATATTTTTTTAATCCAACCACTTTGCTGCATAGGACAGACATTGCTATGACAATTATGCCTTAAAGTTTGAAATTCTTTTGTTAGGAGGATGTATAAACTTCACTTTCAGTAGGAGAGCTTAAATTGGTCAGCAGTTGTCGATCTGTGCAGAAAAAGAGCTTTCTCTGTGCCATGTACAAGTTGACTTGTTCCTAGGCCTGGTGCCTGCTGATCTTTTTGTTCTTTGCAGACAAGTGTAGGCATAAATGTAATCACAAATGAAAAGTTCTGAAAGGACTAATAAACTTGCTGCATGTGCCAATGTCTTCCTGGTAGAACCATGTCATCATTTCTGATTTTTGCTACCCAAAGGTGGGGAATATATATAGTATGTTGTAGTGTAAGTTAGTAGATGGGCAGGTGGAGAAGTTAAGGAATGTGCTTGGTGCAAACCTCGTCAGTCCTACGAAGAAAAAGTGTTTTGCACTAAGTGGAACATTTAGGTAGCTCCTGGTATTGGTCTGGCAAAGTTAGAAAAGCTAGAAAAGAGGGCAGAAGATGGGTTTTTAAAAGGTAGGGGCCAAAACAGCCACCAGTCTGCACAAATCACTTACTGTATTTTTAGAGAACCTGGTATCGTGTGTGGGAGCACCATGAACTTTGAAAATCCCATTTCTGTCCATCCTTGGAAGGAGTAATGCAGGTTGCTTGGTGCACGGTGATGGGTGTTTTGTCTTTTCACACTGCAGTCAGTTGGGGAACTATCCCCGGTTTGTTCTCCTAAATCGTGCTGCTACTTCAGCAAGCTAACGTTGATGTGATTCATGAAGCAAACAGTTAATTTCTCCTGGTACTCTCTGTTCCTACCTCAGGGGCAGGTGTTGTAACCATTCTTACTCTTCCTTCATGACCTCTGCCTCTCTGTAAGTGTATGATGACCTCTTTGTGGAAATGTTGAATAAACAGGCAGTATCACTGGTGAGCAAAGTTCTCAGGTGGAGCATATGTTGCAGTGAAATTGAGGGGAGGTGATGCAATCATACACACACATTTTATTTTAATTTTTTATATATATATATGTATGTGTGTGTATAGTGTCTGGGGAAGGGTTAACAAAACTGCTTTATAACAACAGAAAGTATCACAGGGCCTTCTCTGGGTGAATCTTTGTTCTCCTGAGCAAGTTCTTAGAAGAAGCCTCTAGTGATGGTAAATGTCCTGATGTTTGTCCATAACTACGTTGGCTGTTGAGTCGTCTTCCTTCTTCCTGTCTTTGTGGATCAGCCACTTTGTGCCCTGCCTTGAATCTACATGTAAGTGCATTGGCATGAGGATATACATGGTTTTTCCTAAGTTCCAGTTAGACAGGACATGTACACGTTTATTAATGCTCAGTACTCTGCCTCCAGTATGAGGTGAAGCTCTAAAATTCCAGTTCCTGATTATATTTTCTTTTTATTTGTTGTTTTTGAGAGAATCAGGTCAAGAAGAGCGCTCTTTCAGTCAATGAAAAAAACGACATTGGTGCTGCCAACTGGCAAGATGAGTTGTGCAGTGAACAATTTCCCTCATTCCTCTGTTTAGGACCTATACCTTACTTAAACTAATCCTGCTGTGCAGATTGCTTGGTGTTTAACATCATTTAAAAGAGCCTTCTGAAATTAGCGTTTCTATATTTTGCTTTTCCATTGTAATACCGTCAACCTTTCTGTTGCAATGTGGTTATTTACATGCCCTGAGTTTGACTTAACCCAGGGGCATTTGTTTTCCCAACAGAAATCGGAGGTAAGAGGGAAATACCATGGGTCAGCTTGGCTTGCCTGACCTTGCAGACGATAAACCAAATGGAGATTATCTAAGCATAATCTGTGGATGTGTTGTGATTTTTTTGAAGAAGTAAAGACCGTTTGAGACAAAGTCACGAGTCTGGCAAAGTTCCCGGTCTTTGTGTAAGGCTACTTCGCATGAGTTTGTTATGTTCTAGTGTGGATTAGGTCAGAACAGTAGTTATATAAGGTATTTTTTTGGATAATTGAGCTGAAATGATAAAATCTGATACTTCCTCCTGCTTTTGTTGTTGGTATTTGGGCTTTGGAGCGTTGTGTTTTTGTTCTCAGGAATTTCAAAACCAGAGCGCTTGAATGAAATGATTCCACTTAGTTGTAAAGAAGAAATGATTGAGCTGAATCTTGTTTTACTGGAAAATCTGCAGGGATTTTGATGCGTGTATATATGTGTGGTCGGTTGTCTGTTAGCTCTCTGGGAATTAGGGCACATGGTAGGCCAGAATGTGGTCTCGCTTAAATTCCTGCAGGTTTGGAGGAAGTCCGGTTGACTAATAAATTGGCCATGGATGTATTCAGTTATAATGTTTAGTATTTTTCTGAACTACTTGCATGTGGGGTGGAAGCAAAAATAATAAATCTTGTGGCTAAAAATGGTTAACCAGGATTGAAATTGAGTAAGAATTAAGCGGGGAAGCAATTACAATAATAAGGAACTTTCTTGCCTGTGATTTTGGTCTCTTATGCAAGGAGAGCCAGTCTGCTTTGAAAATAGCCATTGCTGACTCTCTACTTAGTTCCAATTCTCTCTTTTATTACCTTTTTTTTTTTCTTTTTTAAATAAACAGTTCTGTCATTGTAATCCCATTTTTTGGGCACCTTTTGTCTGCCAGATCGGTGATATCATACACAAGCAATTGTTGTGTTAGCATAAATAAGCAGGGAACAACTAATAGAAGTGAATGTGTTTGGTACAAGTTCAGTAGCTACGGCTGGAGATGAGCTCATTATCAGAGGTAAAAGGCTTTAAAAATGTAACATATCAGCATTGCTTGGGAGTGTTATACCAGCCTTAGAGTATCTGGGAATTCCCTGATAGTTGGAATTTGGTTTATTCACATGTAACAGTAACCTACTGTTGTCCTTTGTGTCCTCCTCCACTTTTTTACCTTCCCTATCAAAATAGAGCTCTTTGGCAGAAACGCTGGACAGCAGTGGCAGTTTAGACGCACAGAGAACTGACATGATTTACACAATTGAAGACGTTCCTCCTTGGTATCTCTGCATATTTTTGGGGTTACAGGTATGTTTCAAAACAGCTATAGTATTTTCCTCTGTAACTTTTAAAGGTTTTTTAGCATTTTCTGTGTAGTTGATTGAATTTGTATATGTAATAATTTAATTCTTCCCACACTCTCACATGTTTGAAGGAAGTGTTAAGATAGTTTCGTCTGAAGTTGATCAGAAAGATTACTGTGTTGATAGTGATCTATATTATTGCTTGCTGGTTTACGCATTTGTGATATTCACTTCAATATTTAGTCTTCTAAGCAGCTGTTAATAAATAAGTGAGCAAATGCTAAGTGGTAAGCTTCAGAAAGTGACATTTGGCACCCCTGGAATTAAAGATAGAGATAATGGATTAGTCCTGAAATCTTGAATATTAAACTGCTGCTGTAGCCTTTTCACTTCTGCAAGCTTGATAGCATCATCCTGGACTTGTGGGCTGGCTAGCGAGCGGGGCAGGCAAATTCTGTACCCCTTGGAGTGAGAACTTTTTCTTCCTGCACTGAGTAGGACTGCAGTGATGAGCTGGACCCTGCTGCCAGCTCAGCCGCTAGCTTGTGTGAAGCAGAACGGCTCATTTCATCTCCTTTCTTTCTCAAATGGTAATAATATCTGTCCCACAGGAATGCTGAGAATTTGTTAATATCTGTAAAGTATGTTGAGATCTCCAAACAAATACATTCCAAAGCATCCTTTTTATTTTCTGCCTTTCCTCAAGGACAGGCAGTTCTGTAGGGATTATGTTTTTACTGGCATTGTTGAATATGGTGACTTTTGTTTGTTTGTTTGCTTAATGTATTTGATTGAAAAAGAATTAATGGCTACCTAGTTTCTGGTACTTGTGAGCTTATTTGCAGCCTAGTTTGTATGTGCTTTAAGTTCACTTGTGAGCTAATGGTTTTTCACATGGTTGAAAGTGAATGCAGTTATTTATCTGCTTTCTGAGTTAGAAGCTGTTTTCAGCACAGTTACCTAGATACCTCCTCATCAAGAACAGTAGCCATGTAGCTATGTAAATAACCTAGTTTGTCCTACAGAAATAGCAATCATTAGCAACAGAAACAGCAATCATTAGCAACAGGCTAGTGGTAGCTCGATGTGGAACGAAAATACTTGAAGAAATGCTTACGACCAGAAAGTTAGAGCTTTGGTGGATAACTCAAAAGCAAAAAATATCCAGTGCAAAAGAAAAGATGGTCATAAATTTATTTACTTACTAATGTTGGCTGCAGTATTAACAAACTATTTTTCTCTTCACAGCATTACTTAACATGTTTCAGTGGAACTATAGCAGTGCCCTTTTTGCTAGCTGATGCCATGTGTGTTGGATTTGACCAGTGGGCTACCAGCCAGTTGATTGGGACCATTTTCTTCTGCGTGGGCATCACTACGTTGTTACAGACAACTTTTGGGTGCAGGTGAGATTTGGGACCTGTTTCTAGTTATTGAGATGGCATAAGACTAGACATCTGTTGGGATTTCCCGGATGCAGTCCGAGGTCCAAGAGGTAGTGAGTCTATTTTCAAAGGATAAACATTAAATTCAAGATAGTAGGTCAAATACAGGGCAGTTAGGGAAAGCTTTTGGAACGCTGCTCCCCAAAAAAGGTGGAACTGAAATCAGAGAAGGCATTCCAAGGGTAAGAAAATACAGCAGGGGCAGGGAGAGGGAAGAAAGAGGATGGAAATCCATGAGGACAGAGAAGGTAGAAGTATTTCTGGGGGAAAGGAAATATTTATACACCTTGGTAAAAAGGGACTAATTTGGATATTTTTATTAGTTTCTTGAATGACACTATTATCCTTGCAAATATTGAGGTGGTTGTGATTAGTCCTACAGCAGATTTCACGGGAACAAGCACACAGTGCTCGACAAATTAAAAAGGTAGGGAAAAACCATGAGGATAATTTTTTATCCTCTGAAATGTCTGTTATTTTCCAATACAAACTAATAATTTGTATTTGTTAGTTGCTCTCAGTTGCAGGGCATGATCCTTGAGTTGGGGAGGAGCGTGTATGTTAGCGTAGCCTCACAGGGATGCCTGTACCTCTCCTTTGGTCTGTCCTCCTTAGGAGGATGCAGGAGGCCAATTCAGGTGTTAGCAAGTACTTGTAAAATTCTGGTGTTGGTAAGGACAGGATGTTTTAAGTTTTATTAACATAAAGGTAAATCTTCTATAAAAATGTGCGTTCTACAGTAAACACTGCAGAGAGATGTTTGACACGTTTACTTAAGCTTTTGTTGACTCTGCCTGGGAGAACCAGGAATAGCTAAAACCTGCAGAGTTATTTATGCATCTCCTTGAATAAACCGAGAGTGATAAGTAAAACCTGAAGAAAAGTGCGTATTTTAAGAGTCTGCCCTCATATGGTTACTTGAATGATTCATGGGTCGTTTAGTTCAATATAAGAACAATGAGCTGAAATCTTGCATTCCCATAGAAAATGGACAAACACCCCCCGACGTTTTTCAAGATTTATCTAAGAAACAGAATCTTTGGGTGGAAAAATTATCCCAACGGGGTGCAGAAGGAAGCCGATAGTAGATCACTTACCGTTGTGGATCAGCTTTTAACCTAAAAATTTTCCAAATAGTTCAGGTTTTCCAATGTAATCTTTAGTTGCTATTTTAGTTAACATTCTTGTCTTTTTTTTTCCTTTGAAAAAAAGCCTTCCCTTTGTTATTTTTATTGTCTCACTAAACTTGTAAAATCATTCTCCTGTTTTGTATGAAAAGTTCATTCTGCTGACAAAACAGCATGATGAAAGTTCTTGAAAGAGACAATTTTCTTTCCCCAATGTATTTTCTTTTAGTCAAGACTACCTGCAGTTAATAATCATATTTTCTGCCTCATTGGCTCTTTGTGCACAGAGGGCAGCTTGCCTTAGCTGTAATCATAAATTTAATGTACCTCATCTGAAAGGAGGCAGAGGAGCAGAGTTGTGCTCTCTCTTTTAATGGGAGTGATCTGTTTTTTCCCCCTATCTCCTATTTGTGCTTTATGTAGAGAGTCCAGGGATTGTTGACCTAGGCGGGAACTGGAAGATAATGGAGGTTTTTTGTTCAACTTTGAGTGTCTCCTCCCTGGATTTACTGAAGTTTAAAATCTAATTTTGTAAGAGGTGCAGAGTTGTGGATGGAGATGAACTCAAAGGGGAGTTTTCTTTTCCTGTGCTTCTGCCAGCTTTCTTCTTCTGCGTCAAATTTATCAGAAAAAGCTTCAGTTTTATGCTTCCTGAGACTTGCATCTCTTCACAGAGCTAAAGTTTGTCATCATATTTTGGTTTTTTCCGTAACTAATCTTGGGCTCTTCTCTTTATTACTTGCTATAGTGATTTGGGGCTCTTGCAGAAACTGGTGTGGTCCCATCAGTTTGAAGTGCTCTATTCCTTCATCTAATCCCACTTCTGCCCTCCATGGCGTTTTTTTTCGTTCCTTTTCAGTGGCTTCCACTTGCACGTGTTTATATAGTGAAGAGGCAATTGTGTTTGTTTGGGTCTTAAAATAAGCCAACCTGTATTTAAGGATTAAATTTTGGCGGTTGAATGTTTTATAACTATTTAACATGTGATTCTGGTGGTATATAAAGGTGGGAATGGGATATAGCAGTGATGGTCTCTAAACGAGATTTTAAAGTATTTATTGGCAAGTCTGTCAACTGCAAAGTATTTCAGCAAATAAAGCCACTATGGTTTCAAAAGGTCAAATTCCATGGTTTAAAGGTCCTTAAAGATGGATTTAGCTCAATTATGAGGTGGAGTTGTGGTCAGTTTGGTACCTGTACTAATTTTAGGAATTCAAGCTATTTATTAGATTACGTAATAAGCCAAAAGATTTGGCAAGGATTCAAGATAATTAGTATGACTGAGACAACCAAATACAGCTTTAATATACCTAAACATTTTAGATTTGTGGCTGTGCCTGTCACTACATTGTCTAAGCATTCTTACATCTGTGTGGCATGTTAAGATAATGAAGACATTTCCAGATGACTTTTAACTGCATAAAAACCTCTGTCTTCACGAGGGCCGGTGCCAAAATTGAGCAACTTCCCAATTTAGACATGAAATTAAAACGATATCCCAGCCATAAGCTGGTGGTACTTTACTCAGCTAGTAACGAATGCCTGGCTTAGCGATGGGAAAGGTGTTTCATAAGTCACCTTCCAAACTGCAGCTGTCTCTTCAGAAAGAGGCTGAGCGTAGCTAGCTGATTTTGAGCAATGTTTAAAAAAAAAAAAAAAAATCAATAAAAAGACTTTTCCCTTCTGCTTAGAAAAAAACAAAAAGCTATGTTTTGAGCCTGCTGGCCCTTTTGGTAAATATCCCAGGTTAACTGTCTCATATAAAGGTTGAGCAGATAGCAAAGTGAGATGTGCTAAGACCTTAGCGTGCAGTATTTATGTAGGGTATTTTATGTGATAAAAACTCGCAGTCTGGACCTAAGTCGCAGTACAACTGACTTCATCACTAGAGAATGTTTTTGCAATGTATATTTACAAAATCATTAGGGGGGGACAGAGTACTGTGTAGGTGGGATAGAGGAGTAACAGCTTGTTACAGGTATTGCATATTTTGCCATGGGCACCAGCTTGCTCGGTTTGCTTAATGAACGTTGAAAAATAAGGTGAATCATTCACTCGTAGCTACCAACTACAAGCCACGTAGCTACCAACCATTTCTTCACCAAAGATGAAGCTTTGATTTTTGCTTGGAATTGCATGCCAGCCAGGTGTGCTCGGATGGCTCGCGTACGTTGTGAAGTTTGACTTTCTAATGCAGTTTTCAATGTTTGCGGTAGGTGGGTCAGGTTTTTAGATTGCTCATGGCCCAAACTCCTTTCCAATGGTAGTTCAACTGTTCTGACTTCCTGCCTGTGAACTTTACAACTACTGTTACTAACATGCTTCTGTTTTGATCTTTGTTGTGTTAAGCATGTATGGGATTTTTTTTCCCCACAGATTTTTTTTTCCCCCTTCTTCGTGCCTTTTCTGATCTTTATCTGGATGTGCTACAGTTAGTTCTTTTTCCTTTACTGGTGCTTGCACTGGCATCGAGGCACTTCACCGCAGCTGTAAAACAGCCATAAACACGGTGCAGTAACTAGAGCCACATGAGCAATTAAGTGTTCCACATGTTACAGTTTGAGATCTGCCATTAAAGAGAATCTTATTACAGTCCATTAATGACGGTATTTATAGAATAGTTCAAAGCGCATCTTCTCTGTAGTTAAGTAACATCTGGATATTTGTGGTGTTACGCAAGCTACGGTTGATTCAATAAATGCATAGTTGGTGCTGGTAGATGCTCTTTAGATCTTAAACCTTTTGGGAAGTGTAAACACCAATGCTAAGAATGTCATCTTGAAATTCTTGCGATGTTTGTATTTATTGTTGGTAGCCACCTGGAACATCTAATCGGCTCTTATCAACCTAATAGGTATTTACACATACACTTAAAGATGAATATATAAATGACTGTACTTCAAGTCATGCAGAGGGAAGGCACTGAGTAGGCAGACTGCATACTGCTCTGTCAAAGAGCCTTTTTAATGTGGCAGGACAGTAGAAGCTGCACGTTCAGCAGTCTGGCTGATACTTGCATTTGTATCCTTGTTGTGCTGCTGAGTCAAAACCTTACATCAGTGTCTGGTACCTGCCTGCTGGTATCTGGTAATTATCTGTTATAGGTGTTGTATTAATAAATTCATGCATGTTGTGTCTTCTGTTAAATCTTTGGTTTGGGAACTCTATTTCTACGGCTGTTCTTTTTAATAAGAAAGTCTCCTATTTGACATTTTTAATAACCCTCAATAAAGGGAGGTTTTGAGGATGAGTAACCACCTAACTGCAATTGATATCCTGACACAGTACCATAACACCGAGAAATGTCAGCATCTCTTCTTTCCCTTTCCACCAGGTTACCCTTGTTTCAAGCAAGTGCTTTTGCATTCTTAGCACCTGCTAGAGCAATACTCTCCCTGGAGAAGTGGAAATGTAATAATACAGGTAATTGTCGTTTATGCTTGTTCAGGTTTGAGTGACAAATGACCTAGATCTCATGTAGTGCAACTGCCGAACTTTTCATATGGAAACTGGAAGTTAGGGGAATTCTCTCCTTTTAAAATGTTAAAACTTTGTGCCTTGGGAAAAGATTCCTAAAAATGTCCTTGTGGAATTCTGTTCCTGTTTGTTGTTTTTTTTTAAATATAAAAAATGCTGATAAAAGAAATCACAGTAGCATAAAATAATTCTTTTGTTAACAACATAGAGAAAGGCTGAAGGATTCCACGAACGTTCCAGTCTGGTATTTGGAAATAGTGAGTCCCATCGAGTCATTTTAAGTTGAGTAGTAGGACGTGTGAGCAATGTTCAGAGTCACCTCCCGACCAGTATTTTTACCTGTTTAGCTCACACCTGGTGGGTTTTGCAGAGCAAGCTTTGACAATATTTGCATCTTCATTTTAACTTTTTCTTTACCAATGTCATCATCCTGAAAGGTTTTGAATTTATTGAGAGTGAAAATGTGCAGTAAAACTGGTTGGGCAGGGGGCTTTTGCTTTAGCTTACGTTAGAAAACTGATATGGAAACATCTCTGGCAGTTTGCTTTCTAATGAGATGTAGTTATCCAGTACTAAGGCTGTGGGCAGTGCAAGATGGCAGCATAGAGAAGCAGGTGGCTTGCTTCTAACTAAAGTTCTTCCCAGGGGATCTTTTGATTCTCTGATCATTTATATTTATATTGTTTATGTGTTTATACATCTTTTTTGATTCACTTGCGGCCATCTAATTAGTTTTCCTGATGTTTTTTGTGTAGAAAACTTAGCTTTGAGCATTCACGTTTTCTCACTGGGGCAGTCAGATTTTGCTACTGGGAAACAGCACATGGGTTTCAGTGCCCAAGAGTTAAAGGCAAACCATGGTGTGCTTTAGTAGCGCTAGCTGGGTTGGATATTTCTGTGCGCCAAAATGTGCCAGTATCCTAATACACAACTTGTTGAAGGAAAACACTCTCTGATACCCTTTGATGACAAAGCAATTTTTTCCACTACTTCAGCTTTTCAAAAAGAGCTTTTGCTGCATCTTGCTCTTGAACCTTTTAACCTTCAAAAGATGTCAGATGGGGTTGTTACAACGGGTCAATTCATCATTCAGCAAGTGACCTAAATTGGTGAACAACAAACGTTGGAGTACGTGATTCCTAGTGTGCAGTTGAGTAATTCTCCATTCATCCGTTTATTGGAGTGAGAAAAGAATCCCTAATTGACCTTTCTTTCTGAAAGTTATGATTTTTTTCACTTTGGTACAGTGGGTAGAATTAGTGGTTAGCTCTTGGGGAATGTAAGCATGTTATTACTTGATTTGTAGCATTGCAGAACTTTTATTCTGTATAAATCAAGGCTCATTTGTCAGACACAGCTTAAGGAGAGATTTGGTTTGGATTAAATGATGGGAAAGTAGCCGAGAAATAAATACCTATGTTTTTTTCTTTTCTTCTTTTTGTAAGATATAACAGTTTCAAATGGAACAACAGAACTGCTTCACACTGAGCACATCTGGTATCCCAGAATACGAGAGGTAATGTAGGAGTAGCCTTTAGCTGTTGATGTGTCCAGTTCCAGTTAAGTTTCTCACCTAACCCTCTGTGTGTTCTTGTCTTTAAGTTGGTAATTTCTTCTGTCACTGCGATTTTCATTTGAATATATTCCTTTACTCATTTCATGGAAGTCTTCCATATTTTCAACTTGTTCATTGCTGGACAGCAAATACAAGGAGTTAGTTACCACCTTCCAAAAGACGCACAGTAAAACGCACAAGCGAGACGAATACTCTTCTTGTAACATGTTGGGATTTGTACTCGCTGGTAGCAGCAGTTCAGCTGCTCCCAGACCAGTCGCCTGCTGTCACTGTGTTCAGTAGGCTGTCCCGTGGAAGGTAATACTCAGTTAGCAAATCTGGTTCATCCCTAGGTGTCTTCAGTTGGAGACTATTCTAATAAGACGTTGATTGTCCTGAAAGACTTGCTGAAATAGATCAAACTCCTTCTCCACTCACAGCAGTGTAGTCTGAACTTCGTCATGCTCTGCAGAGCCCAGGATGAGGGTTGTGCCCAGGCATCACACTAGAGTGGTAGATAGTGTAGTCCAAATTAAGGCGTGTGTCATGGAATTTATCTCCCATCCCGTTGCTTTGGGCTGCAAACTTTTTCTTAATTAAAAACAACCCCTCTCTCTTCCCCATGTTCAAACCATAGCTACATCCTGCCAAGAGCCCTGCAGCCAAGAGGGCTGACAGTCTCCTGAGACCACAACGCTGCTCTATACCAGCTTCTAAGGAGCACTTGTGAACAATGCAGCATACACTCTGCCCCTAGGAGCTAGGAGCATCACCTCCGTGGCGCCACCAACCCTTGCCGGTTCGATCTGAGAGCTTAAAGGTTAGCCTGGAACCCAGGTCTCCTGTCTGACAGTGTGATGTGCTATCCACACAACTACCAGACTGGCCCACTGGTCTGTTGTGTAATAGTTTTGTGGAGAAAACCATAAGTGTTATGCTTAAGCAATAAGTCACTTAAACATAATGAGCTGTTTTATGACGAAAAATTTGCTGAGTTCTTCTGTGTCGCTGAATTCTTTTAACTGCAGTTTGTAATCCAGAGCAGAAAAAGAAATGTTTTGGGTTTGCTTGTAAGATTGGACTGAACGCTCTCTTTCCCATTCTTGTCTGTTCAGATCCAAGGTGCTATTATCATGTCCTCCTTGATCGAAGTGGTGATCGGTTTGCTTGGCCTTCCCGGCGCCCTGTTGCGATACATTGGACCTCTGACCATCACGCCAACTGTTGCTCTCATCGGCCTCTCTGGTTTCCAAGCTGCTGGAGAAAGAGCAGGCAAACACTGGGGTATCGCTATGTTGTAAGTACTCCTGGGTATTCTTGGCTTAGGCCAGGGGGTCCCAGTGGGTAAGTCATCACGCAGGAATTTCGGAGTGCTGGGGAAAGCCAGAGTCTGCTCGGCTGCCAAAGGTAGCATTGCAGTGCTCCCGGCGTGGAGAAATATCATGTGCAGGAATGTGAGTGGGTCTGGATAGGGTCAGCTGGCAATGTGGGAATAAGGACTGCAGCAACTCAAAGAGGAGGAGGAAGGAAAGGATAAGAGCTAAAAGTGAGGTGTGGAGAACAGGGAGTTTTACAAACAATAGTTGTTCTGGGAGCTGTTGGCTGAGTCTAATTCAGTGCTATAGAAAAATGATTTAGCAAAACACCAGAGAGATTAGTCAACAATTTGCATTTCTGTGTTTATGATGCTGTTGTACATTTCTTATTCCGCAACAGCGAGCAAATGCCACTGGTAGTAGTGGTCCATTTGTCATTATTACTGGTTTGCTTACCTATAGCCAAGAGAAGTTTGTATGACAACAGAGAGCATGTGTATTTCCCTGAATGCCATCAGTTGATGGGGCATAAGTAGACAGATTTCTGTTGAGTAGACAGAAAGGTTTTTAGAGTGAATTTCAGGGCATGATGTGCGCTTCTGTAGGTATAGATGCCAGGGAAATTAAATCATAAAATGGTTTAGGTTGGAAGGGACCTTGAAGATCATAGACTTCCAACCCCCCTGCTCCGGGCAGGGACACCAAAATATTTGAGATTAGTGGTATGAAAGGGAGTAACTGAGAAAAATGAGATGAAGAGAAGACAAAAGCTTCCTGTTGTGAGATGCTGTGGATAACCAGCCAAATCAGGATGGGAACCACATTTTAGGGAGAAGGAAATTGGCTGAAGCAGTTGCTGTATTCAGTGTGTAGTGACCAACTTTGTGCTGGCTCTGGAAGCGGAAGGAATGACTTGATGAGATCAGATTCTGATCTGACTAATCTGTTAGCACAGTACTTTGAACATGTAAAGTATTCTGTAAGTGCAGCTTATGATTAAAAGGGCTGCTTAATTCTCTTTTATCTTGGATGTTAGCATCATGAATATTTTTGTAGTTCTATTATGTTAAACAGCTGACCCAAAGGAACGTTTTATTTTCCTGTAAAACAAATTCTATGCAAGTTGGGACTAACGTTAAATCAATCAAGCAAACCTTTGGTGAATTGGACATGGAAACGTGTAATTAAAGTTGACATTTTGCAGATGGAAAAAAAAAAATCTATTTAGGAACAGGATTTAAATATTACCCAGTCAATAAGTATTTCTGGCTTCTGGCACACAAAAATGTGCACTGGATTGTTGAAAATAACTCCGTAGCCATCTAGAGCCACTCAAAAGTAACTTGATCTCTACAAGATGTGGCACTTGAAATTGTCTTGACTGTTCTGATGAGATAAAAATACTGTATTACTATCTATCACAGCAGAATAGTACCTGCAGAAGAGCTCTTATCCTCTATTAGCTCCAGACGCTATTTGACAAGATTGTCAGTTTCCCAAACAGTTTTCTGACCTCGCTTGTTCTGTGGGTGCCAGCCTGCAATAATTTAATTCATAAAACACATCGCATTGTGATCTGTAAAAAGGGAAATTATTCCTGAATTGGTCTTCGCCTGTGTATCTGGTGAACAAAACTATTTCTTTGGGCATTTAAAGGTTTGGTAATATTTTACAGAATGGCAGTAAGACCCCTGCCATGTAGCCAATATAATATTATTTATAATAATTTAATATTATTACATTATTTACGACTCTGTGCTAAATAAATCAAAATACAAAGCCACCTGTCCTCTGGGCTAGTGTGGCAGGGTAGCTGGTTTTAGGGAGCGGAGCCCACCTTTCCATAATGGTCTTGGGAGAGATGCCAAAATGTTTCCTGAATGCAAGGAAAAGGTGCCTTTATCATTCCACTCTAGTCGAGGGTAAAGGCTGTAAATGACACCCTTCTTGTGCAGAGCTCTTTGTTCCTGGAGGCTGAGGGAGAATAAAGCTCTGTTTTGTTTCTTACAGACCGAAACTGATCTTGGACAGAAAAGGGAGGGAAGCTTAAAATCTGCCTTTTTTTTTTTTTTTTTTGAGTCAGCTGATAAAAACATAATCTCAAATTTCAGCAAAGCTTTCCTCCTTCAGACAGCTTGACTCTTTGTTTAGCCTTTTTATAGCGAAACTGGTTTTGGCTATTTCAGAATTGAGCAACCTGCCCTGGCTTTTTATTTTTCATTGCAGTGGATACTACTTAGCTGTAGAGTTGAATTAATTTTTAACATATAGAGGAGCTTAGCAGTATTAACAAGAGAGGAAAATAAATAAACAATTTGGATTCTTAAGAATTGAAGAAAGAATTTCACTTGACAGAAATTTTTCAAGTGCTTCAGAGTTTTATGCAAATTTTGAAATGTAAAAATTATTGTATACTAGCCTCTAGTTTTGCTGTTTCTACCCCTTTGCTAGCAGCAGCCTTTGTGCTTCATATGCAGCGCTGACCTGGACACACAGATTAGTTAGAGTCGAAAAGAAGCAAGCGGTGCAGCAGAGCTCTTTGCTAATGGCTGCTTAGCTCTGAACATCTTTCTTCAGTCTGATTCATTTTCCTGATTTCATTTACCTGTTTGCTGCCGGCTATTTTTGCAGCACTTCAGAATACAGATTATGTTGTTTTGGCTTTTGTGGAATAATAATTTATTTAAAATATATTCTCTTGTGATGCCTTATCTTGTGCTAAATTTAAAATGTAGATTTCTATTTTGTGTCTGAAGAGCCTGAACAGGTTTGTGCTGGGGAAGATTTTACCATATTGGTGCTAATGATATGTCTCTCTTGTCCCTCCCTCCTTCCTTTTTTTTTTTTTCCTCAGGACTATTTTCCTAGTATTGTTGTTCTCTCAGTATGCCAGAAATGTCAAATTTCCCTTACCCATTTACAAATCTAAGAAAGGATGGACAGCATACAGGCTGCAACTTTTCAAGATGTTCCCTGTGAGTACTTGAACTTGTTCTTCACTTGGCAAAAAACCCTAATTTGTGTTTTGGGTGGTTTTTTTTTTCTTGGTTTTGATTTTTCTTAATAATACAATATATCATAAAGGTGACATAAAAGCTTAAATGGGCTTATGGGAAACTTAACTAAATGGCTCATTTGCCACAGGAAATAGTCTCATATCATAGTCTTGCCAGACCCCATTCTGATGTCCTTCTCTGGTGAAGAGTCGTTGGGGTGACGAAGATCATGGAGGGGAGGGAAAGGGGTAGGAGAGGAGGGGGTAAGGAAGAAGGTAGGTTTGTGCATGCAGTGAAAGCCTAAACTGAGCCTTCCAAAAAGAGATTGCGAGATCATTATCTTTTAGTTTTACGAAAGCAATACTCGGTTCCCCTATGTGAAAGACTTCTTTTTATTTCTCTGGTAAAGTTGAGATTAATCCATTAGTTTGTTTAAGTGCCCTTTTGGAGACTTTCCCATTTGTTAGGGGAGACGAGGCTTGTTCTAATTCTAAAGCTTTTGTAGCAGCACCTTCGTTAGGGGCCGGGGGGGGGGGGGGACCCAACCCGANNNNAAGCACCTAACCGATCTATTACAGGATTTACTGCTTGTTCAGAATTAAAATATCACTTAAGATCATACTCAGATATATGTGTAGTAGATATTCTGTGCAGGAACTGTTTGCTCTTGATGAATATTGCCAATGATGGTTTATTTTAAACAGCTCCTTTTCTCCTCTTTCACAGATTATTTTAGCTATTTTGGTGTCATGGTTGCTTTGCTTCATCTTCACTGTGACAGACGTCTTTCCCCCTGACAGTTCGAAGTACGGCTTCTACGCTCGCACAGATGCCCGCCGAGGAGTGCTGTTGGTAGCTCCGTGGTTCAAGGTTCCTTATCCTTGTAAGTATGTCAGGTTTTAAGGGCTCTTTTTCTAATAATATGCCTGTGAGTATCATTCTGTTGTTTTCAGAAGCGTTGCTGTCTTTTCCTCAGTACTATATTCTGATGCACTTCAACGTGCACTGACCCAAAGACATCGTAGGTGGGGATTATGGAGGTTTTTTTCCTCTTTATTTGATACCTTAAGGCCTCATCCAAGAAAGACCAAGTCTCTGAAACTTCAGTTTGTAGAAGGCACTTGCAGGGTTTATCTAGGTGTCGTGGTTTGGGCCGAATCAGCCACTGGGGATGTGGGGAACTTCTCTTGACTTCTAATAACAACTCCTGTACAGCTGCTGAAGTCATTGATTCCCATTATCTAAAGAATCGGTAGTGTGCGGAGATTTTTCCAGCTTAATGCACTTCTGTGTCCCAAACACACCCATTCTTGAACTAGCACAACTGTTAACAGGTATGGGAAAATGTCCTGACTTGCAGAAGCGGCATTGGAATCGGGCCGATGGGCAAGTCAGAGAATGCCAGTCCACGCTTATCAGAGGATGAAAAAGTATTTACAAGCGAACACAAAACGCTTTACGTGACATCTTGGATGTTTGTGTTCTTTTGCTGAACAGCTTTAAACTTAAAGCTTTTAAAGGCTGTTTCTAAAGGCATGAGGTAGAGTTGCACAACTGGTTCACCCTTGTGTTGCTCAGAAATTAATGGGGTAATAATAGAATAATATTCTACTAGAATAGAATAACGGAAATTGTTAGGAATACCACTACGTTGTAATGAGGCAGCTTCATTGTGGTTTTCCGTATGCTTTGGTTCTGATTAGTTCTTAAAAGAAACCACTTCTAAAGCAGGACTCGCGAGGTGTATAATAGAAGCTTTTGGGAAAGAAGAGGAAAACTTCTCCACCCTTTCTTATTTGTGAAGCCTTGATCATTCATGTTTGTGTGACTTAAAGTTCCTTTTGTTGCAAGAGGCTCATCTATTTCAAAGAGATAAAAGCATCAGGGCAGTTGCTGTGGAAAACCTGCCAAGCTCTTCTATAGGCTTAAATTAATCTTATTTTCTCTTCCACAAAAATTTGGAATTGGAAGGTGTTTGTGCAATGATCATAGCTGGTTGTTGGCCATTCTCTTCGGTAGACTAAACTTGTAAGCAAAGACTGAGTTTTCTGCGCAATAATAATTAAGTGGCATTCGCCTCACTGATCAGAATTGTTTTTTCACAAGCAGTAGTTCAAATTCCTTCCTTTTGAGCAGGAGGAATTTTTTTGGTGGGGTTTAGGGTTTTTTTGGGCTTTTTCCAAGCATGATCAAAGCAGTTGGTTAGGCGGTTTTTCCTTTGCTCCTTTCATCTACTTGAACTTGCCAGACTGTGTTACTGTGAAGGGAGTTTGTTGATTCCATTAAAGATGAATAAATTGCTGTGTGTTTTGATATCTAAATTGTTTTCTGTGGCACGAGAGATTTCAGTTTTATTTTCTTCACAGTTCAGTGGGGACTGCCAACAATTTCAGCCGCTGGAGTAATAGGAATGCTTAGCGCAGTTGTTGCTAGCATTATTGAATCAATAGGAGATTACTATGCCTGCGCCAGGTTGTCTTGCGCTCCTCCTCCACCTATTCATGCAATAAACAGGTATGTCCAAAAAAAAAAAAAAGAAATACTTTTCAGTGTCTTAAGCTACTGGGGTTTTTTACTTTTTTTTTCATTGGGATAAGACAGGAATGTGTTCTGAGATTAAATGTTACAATTTGGTCAAACACAAGGGCCAAGGATCTTGAAATATAAGATGCAGCTGTCATGTTCAATTATTTTGTTGCAAACGTGGCATTGGAAACCTAGTCCTATTTCTGCTGGAAGGTTAATCACAGACTCACAGAGTGGTTGGGGTTGGAAGGGCCCTCCGGAGCTCACCCAGTCCCCCCCCTGCCAGAGCAGGGTCACCTCCAGCAGTTACACAGGACTGCGTCCAGGTGGGTTTGGAATGGCTCCAGAGTGGGAGACTCCCCCACCTCTCTGGGCAGCCTGTGCCACTGCTCTGCCACCCTCAAAGGAAGGAAGTTCCATCTAAACCTGAGGAGGAACTCCTTACGTTCAAGTTTGTGCCCGTTACCTCTTGTCCTATCAGTGGGCACCACTTGAAAAAAACTGTTCCTATCCCCCTGGCACCCACCCTTTAAGTATTGATAAGATCCCCCCTTGGTCTTCTTTTCTCTAGACTAAAAAGCCCCAAGTCCCTCAGCCTTTCTTGTAAGACAGATGCTCCAGTCCCCTAAACATCTTCGTAGCCCTTTGTAATTACATATTACTTCATAATAGTACAGTTTCAGTAGGGACAGAACTCTTAAATGGGTTCTGGAATTGGGGTAGCTTTTCAAATTCACCTGAAATGCAGTTTTAGCAATAAAGAAGATCTCTAAGCTTGACTTGAATTATTTTGTAATTTCCTCAGTTTAAGAATGTATGTATCTAAGACACAGAGAACAGAACTCAAGTTGGTTTTTAGGTGTGTTGGAGCTTGAAACACAAATTACAATAATTCGTGTGGGATAGATGCCTGAACAGGCACCAACGTGAGATGTGGTCTTAAAGCAGCATCTGAAGTGAGTCTACGCTAATACTAGTTCGATTCTTCTTCTGTTCGTGCTTTACAGGGGGATTTTTATTGAGGGTCTCTCCTGTGTTCTGGATGGAGTATTTGGGACAGGGAATGGATCCACTTCTTCCAGCCCTAACATTGGTGTCTTGGGCATCACAAAGGTATGCGCTTGACCTTGATTACTCAGTGACTGGAGTGTTTTATCTCCTCTGGTGGATCACTTATGGCATTTTCGGGTTTCACAGCATGATCCTCTTTCAAGAAGCTATTCTGCTTAGTACTTTGTGCTGACAAACTTTACACAGCATTCTGAATTTACACAAGTTGTCTGTACCAGCCGTTGTCTAATGGAAACGCACTCTAGATAAAGAGATAAGACCTCAAAAACCTTATTTTCATTCAGAGTAAAGGGCAGTTACAAAATCTATTTAAGACAGATGATGTCAAATCAGCTATCCCTTTGAAAACCAAGAAGGCATTCCAGGGGTCTAGGGTGTTTTGAGTTGAGGCGTAAACACTGTGAACTGTATAGAAATTGATACTCTTTTGGCTGTCTTGGCTCTGAAAGCATCACTAGAGACCTGACTATTTTTAATGTCTCGCTTGAACGCACAATGAAACGCAACTTGAGGTCCTTGGGTTTTATCTACGTCTGTACGAGGACGTTACGCTGACACAGCTAGAACAGGAGCTGCAGTCAAGGTAACTTCAAAGTTAAATGTACCTTAAATATTCGTTTCCATCATGATAGGTTTTTAAAGCACTGAGCATGCTTAGGGAATGACATATTTTTTGGGGGTGTTACTCAGCAAAATATATAAGCACTTGAGAAATTCCTTTGTTCTCATGCGGAACTGGATGTGTGCTTGAATGTCTTCCTAAACTGGGAGACCTTGGGCTGCAGATAGATCTGCTCGATATTGTTAATTTAACCTTGTTAAGAAATATCAACAAATTGGTAATTTATGTTGTAAATACGTACATCTTGTTGCGTATTTCGTGTGGAAGCTATAAATCTGTCATGCGTACAAGATAGAAAATGTACGCTCTCCACTTACAATAACTCATCCCTCTGACTTAATCCAATATAGATGATGAATTTATCTTCAGCCATTTTTTTTTCTGCACAAAGGATGATTCTGTTCGGTTTTAGGGTGGAATATAAATACTAATAGCACCATCTGCTGTCTGTATAAGTCTTCCATTCACTTGCTGATGGAAATTTCCTAGAAGAAATGTTGGTTAGAAAAATCCTTAGAGAGAGGTTTATTCTGTTCTGCTTCATTTCTGTCGTTACTTCATAGCAGTTGATATGAATTAACAGCACTTTGTTTATTAACAGTCCACAGAAATGAGTGTACGTTTTGCTTTGGAACAGCGAATAATGAGTGTTAAACTGGCAGCTGTTCGAGAGAACAGTTCACTACAGTTAGGTCTGTTCAGAGCGCATGATGGAAGGGTGACTATGCCTTATCCAGAATGGCACAGCTGGATGGCTGTGCTCCAGTATTTGGTCTTGTTTTCCTGTCTGCATACTCTTTCCTAAAAACCTCATAGTTTTTCAACTTCAAATTATATAAAAATAGATTTTGGGCACGTAGATAGATACTCTGCTGTTTATT
Source organism: Ibidorhyncha struthersii (assembly GCA_013398815.1). Classification (NCBI taxonomy): domain Eukaryota; kingdom Metazoa; phylum Chordata; class Aves; order Charadriiformes; family Charadriidae; genus Ibidorhyncha; species Ibidorhyncha struthersii. Next base: position 71,610 of record VZSZ01002382.1, read on the forward strand.
TGGGAGAAGAAATCTTCAGTGCTCATGAGTAAAGACACGTAGTCCTGGTGATCCCGTTAGAGCAGTGCAACGTTTGAAAAGGCATTTCCCTCCCTTGAAATCAGTTTATGATTTTGCTTAGAATTTCAATTTGAGGGTTCAACTGGATGTAAATACTGCAAAGTCTTAGAGCTAGTCTGTGAGCGAGTTGTATTTGATAAGAGGAGAATTGACTAAATCTGATTATTTGGGGCAAACGCATAGGCAGCTTATGCCATAATGTCAATGATGAAATGGGTACTCCAGTAAGGTACAAGATACCATACCACGCACTCCAAAATAATCACATAAAGTGTGTGCATGAGTGCCTGGGAATAAATATTTAGTTTGAGCTAAATGCTGACCCGGATGCTTTCAGGAGCTTTCAAAAGGAGCTTAATTTGTTTGCCTTGTAGTGATTGAGCATTTGCATAAGTAAATGTCGCTAACGTGTGGTTTTTTTTAAAGAATCTGCTTATTTTATGCAGGAAGAGAATTTTTGTGCAAGATATTGGTGGTCCTAAGGAAATGAATATTTTTATAAAAAATAAAGAAAGGTGCAAGCTAACTTCTGTTGTTATTCTAGTGAACACCCTAATTTACTGGTCCAGCTTCTGTTTGTAGGTGAACAACTCTCACCTAACAGTTAAACAGTGAAGAATACGGGGGAAAGAAGTACTTTGACCCTAGACATGCCTACTGTATCATTTTTCTCATGCCACTCATTTAGCTCAGCCACATGTGATTAAAAAATTCATATCTATTTCTCTTTGAAACTTAATACTCTCTAACAGGAGACCTACAAAGAGCTTTGCTAGAAACCACCTTATCAGCGTAATGGCGGGGGGGGGGGGGGGGGGNAGTGGGGTGTCCCTGGTGCACCTCTTATGCAAGTATAACACTATTAAAATATCAACTATTCGGGTTTATCAGCTACCACTACAGCATAGTGCCTGAAGTTGGAATGCTTAAAATAAAAACAGGAAGGAAGTGCAGGCGCTTGGTTTCACGGTGTTAGCACAGCCGTGATTTGCATATGAAGTGAATTCCGTTGTGATCTCAAAGAGGGATGTTATAAAATCACTTGATAATCTCTGTCTGGAATGCCTGCGTCTCCTTCAAGTGAACTGCGTGGTCGGTAGCTAATACATATATTCTTGTGTAAAAGGGCAGCAACACATGCATTTTTTGTTTTGTTTTGTTTTCATTACAATTGATGTGTTTGCCATCTCTCCTAGTTATGTTCTATTTGTTTTCTTTACTGTAGATGGGACTGCACCCCATTTCATGGTTATTGTGGCTATAGCAGTTACAGATGGTTTTAAAGATGACTTAATGTTAACAAAAACAAAATCACGTGAAGTTCTGTTAGAATTGGAGTGTGGCCATGTTGCAGCTGAGCCCTCCAAGACATTTGTAAAGGCTCTGCAGCCTGTGTTTTAACACCACAAAAAATACACATGGAAGCTTAAAAAGAAGTTTTAAATGCAAAAGAGAATAATAAAATATTTATTAAAATATAAAATAAGTTATCCTTTCCTTTTTGTTCTCCGCCAGGTTGGAAGTCGCAGGGTTATTCAGTATGGGGCAGCCTTCATGCTTTTGCTCGGGATGGTTGGCAAGTTCAGTGCTCTCTTTGCATCGCTGCCTGACCCCGTGCTCGGTGCCCTCTTCTGCACTCTCTTTGGTAACGTATGTTTTTTTGCCCTCCTTTGCGTATTTGGTGTATCTTTTTACTGTAGTGCTCTGTTTATATGTATGGTGCTGTTTTTTTTTTTAAAGAAAAAGACTACACGAAAGCTGAGGCTTGTTTTATTTTTATTTAGGGATGATTACAGCCGTGGGTCTGTCTAACCTCCAGTTCATAGATTTAAATTCTTCTCGTAACCTGTTTGTACTTGGATTTTCCATTTTCTTTGGACTTGTCCTTCCAAGCTATCTCAAACAAAATCCACTGGTCACAGGTACGTGTTTCTGCTCATTTGAATGAACTTTTAACTTGTAGTCGTGGGCCAAGTACATGCAAGTACAAAGTAATGTAAAGGGTAAATAAGAGAAAATAACAAAGTATTAGGGAGACACTAAAAAATATAGATAAGAAAGCAGATGTGGTCAGAGGAGAATTGATTGAGATGTTGAGACCTGAATTTCATGTTTCGGGGGGGGATACATCAGAAGTTGTCTGAATACGATTCTAGAGCAATGGAGGGACGCGATTGCCCGTTGGACTGGAAGAAAGACTAAAAGGGTGAATCTGAGTTGTAAATGATGTTAAAAGAACAAGGGGAAATACCAAGGTATATCAAGAGCTCGGAAGCTAGGAATTTGTTTGGGGTTTTGAAATTTTTTTGTCACTGTGGACATGTGTTCTGAATCTGAATTTTAATGAACTCAGTTTCAGACTGTTAGCCAAATTACGGTTTTGGTGAATTCATGGAGAAGGTTTTCTGTTTTAATACGGTCTTGTCAATAGTGGTCATGACAGTGTATGTCATCAAAGGAAGACTGTTCAAGCAGAGTTAGGTGATGATATATTAATACAATGTTCTTCCACGAATTGGTGCTCTGAAGTCTTGCCCTTCTAAAAAGTAAACGTTTATAAAAGGAATTATTTTGATCCACATGATTTTACATTATGAACATTTCTCCTTTTCCATTTTGTACTTTTCTGTTTAGTTTAAATTAAGAAGTTGTCTGCTGTAGAAACTAAAATGGCATTTCATGACATTTTTATAAGCAACTGAAAGTTCATGGAATTATGTTTTGGGGAAAAAAGGGGTCCCCATGGTGGACTACATTAGTTGAAAGGTCTTCTGCATCTTTTCCCATGTGGTTTTGAGTCCTATTTGAGCAAATTCCTCAGTGAACTCAGTATAAAGTTTTCCCAGTTGACCTGCATGTGAATCAGTAGGATGTGTATGTGCACGATAAAAATTCAAATTCTAAATATTTTTTTTCCTGTTCTTCTAGGAATAGCGGGCATTGATCAAGTATTAAACGTTCTTCTCACTACAGCCATGTTTGTCGGCGGCTGCGTTGCATTCATTTTGGACAATACCATTCCAGGTCAGCATGTGAACTTGTCATTTCATCTAAAAGAATAACTGCCTTTCTGAATGAAGGTAGCACAGCTTTTCATGGAGGTGGGAGATGAGGAAGAGATTACTGCTTTTCATATTGACTTCTTTAACACCTGCAGCAGACTGCTTGACACCTGCGTGCCTCAGTTTCCTTGAGAATGCATTGAATCTTTTTCAGGTTAAGGTCTCCATTCTATTAAATGTATAAAGCAGCTGATAAAAGACAAACCAGAATAGTCTTCTTCAGAAGTCAGAGTAAAAATATTTTAAGATCCAAACCTGCTTCCATTCATTTGAGAGCAAAAATTTGCCTCAACTTCCAGTTACAAAATAAAACCATACAAACATATCTTCCCCTCTTCCTGCCTCTTTGAGGAGTCTCGAAGATCTTTCCAGCACTTTGTTGAATGTGGTGTCTGAGAGTTGGCGTTTTCTTTTTTTTCTTAACCTCTAGCATTTTTTACATAGTGTATTTACATAAAGATATTCATGAATGTTTTTTTTTTTTTCTTTTTTTCTTTTATTTTGACTTCTAGGCAGCCCTGAAGAAAGGGGAATACGGAAATGGAAGAAAGGGGTTGGCAAAGGAAGCAAGTCGCTGGATGGCATGGAAACGTATGATTTACCTTTTGGCATGAACTTTATTAAAAAATACAGGTGTTTCAGCTTCCTGCCCATCAGCCCTACCTTCATGGGTTACACTTGGAAAGGCTTCAGGAAAACCAGTAACTGCAGGAGTTCAGATGAAGACTCGGAAGCTACAGTATAGCCTTAGTTGAAATTATATTATCTAGTTGTAGTAAGAGATGTATTTGCAGTTTCTTGCTGATTAAGAAGCATTAAAATATATGTTTTGTATATCTGCATTTAAATTCTGGAACCAGAGCTGAGACGAATTTAAAAAAAAAAAAAAACAATAAAAAAAAAAAATAGCTTTCCTGTTGTGGGTGGTGGTAGCCAGATCTAGTGTCTCTGGGTCAAATTCGCAAATGCTCCTCTGTTTGATTTTCAAAAGCTACAGATGCCTGTGCACCTAAGTCTGTTTATTTGAAATGGGTCTTAGGTTCCGGTATTATGTAGGTGCTATTGAAAAATGTTACTTTTTAGGGTGATTTTATTTAAGTCATTGATGCTGGCATTTTTGGCGCATTCATTGCTGGCAATGTTAGTTACGCCAGAAAATTTGAACCCTGTAAGAAGGAGGGGGGAGGTGGGAGGGGGAAGGAAAAAAAATTACTTCCAGTCACGACAAATCCCATAATATATTGTTTTCTACTCACTGATTTGCACATTCCATATTTTCAGCCCCCTGGAAACCAGACTCAGTTGATACTGGCAAATCATGAGAGCATTTTTTTGAATTACCACCAGTTCAGTCAGATGTCCAGTGTTAAGACAGAAAGTTTCTGTAATAACTTTGCCGATGAAAACTATGACCGACTTCTGATAGCTTAGTGCTGTAGAAGGAACCACTCATTTCATGTCAGTTCACATTTTTCAACGTTTGCTTTTTCTGCCTGGCATTTAACCACCTAATTTATAGTGCCCAGGTGCAGGTTTTCTTTAAAGGGACACATGTAGCTTGAGTTTTACAGAGATGGGAAACTTTTGACTTCCAGACGGGACCCAATAACAGTTTTTACAGTGTAATGCCTCCTGTACCCAGCAAGACGTTTCCTGAACAAAAATGCTAATTTGTTGAGCAGTTCTAAGCAATTAACACTTATACACGTGCAGCTTTCCCTGCGGGGAAAGCCACATGATCAAAATGCTGCCGGCAGTCGCCGCTTTGGATCTGAACAGAATTTTCTTGATCGGATATCGAGAGCCGATGCTGTCCACAAGCAGCTTATGGTGCATTGCCTCTTTTTCTTCTCTCTTGGTGGGGCTTCTGCAAAAGCTCGTTACTGCTGCGGAGGTGATCTTGAAGGGCAGAGACACTACATTGGATGTCCTCACCCACTGGATGGTTTAACGGGTATTGGGTCCAATCAGGGCACCATTCAGATTTTTTTTTTTTTTTTTTTTCCTGGAGTAGTCTCAGCTCTGATGTTATGTGGGTGTTCATGCTCATCATGCATTCATAACTAAAAGGTTTATTCATGTTTAATGTTCTTACTATTGCAAGTTAGTTTTAGACTTCAGTGTGGCCCCAAAAGCATTTTTAAGCTGTGGAGATCATCAGGGAAATGTAGTGTAATGTAATTTCAAGGCCAGTATGCTCTACGGTGCTTGCATTGTGTATTCCTGGAAAAAAACGTAACAGTAGATCCTGTAATTCACTAATATATTTATGAAAGTTTGACTACTGGACAGGAGCGCAGGAACTCTGTTTTCTCTGAGTCTACTTCCAGGTGAATTTGTTATTGGTTATTGAAGCATGGAAGGGTTGGGGTGGGGAGGGCAAGGAAAGGAGCTTAACAGATCCGTACTGAATAGTGTAGAGTCGGAATGATTCCATTGATATTGTTCTCAGCATGCCATGGCTGTTTCCAGAAACTATTTTATACCGCTTTTGCCATAACAAAGCATGTGTTTGTTCCTGCTTCAGGGAACTTTCAGTAGTTTGCAGTCTTGGTGTCTATTGGACTATCTCGAAAGCTGGTCAGAAGAGTTATTGTGTAGTAGACAAGGTTAGTTTGCCTGTGAAACAAAGTCATTTTTATCGTTTTTAAAGTTTTCCTCTTCAGGTAGTGAGGTGTTAGATTTCCATATCCACTTGCAAGTAGTTTGAGTGCGGAGACCTCTAATCAGTGGCACAAAGCTTCCAAATTTCCCAACTTTATGTGCAACCAAAGATGTGTGGGAGACCTGGGGAAGTTAAATATAAATATATATATATATATATATATATAAAAGGAGGGGAAAAAAAGCCACCTATGTTTGGTGGTTGTAATGATGTAAAATGCCAAAAGGCAGTTATCATGTAAATGTTGAGAAAGGGAGGCAAAAGTTTTTTATTTGAAACTGTGCCACCTCGGAAATATAGAAATGTCGAGTCCAGTGATGCCGCTGGGGCATGGCAGTGACACCCGTGTCCCGAGGCTTTTCCGACTTCTCCCCTCAAATATTCTCCTGGTAACTTCAGTGCTTACGCAGTCAAGAGACGAGGTGGTGAGAAAATAGCATTTGTCTTCTCTCCTTTTCAGCTGAGTAAAGCTGTGCGTGTTCTGCATTGCCTTCACTTGGAATTGCCAAGGCACTTTGGTCAAATTACAGGACAATGAATCCAAGGATATTTTTTTTTCTTCTCCCCGGAGCAGAATGCCACCCCTTTCTTGCAGTGTATGAAAGGTACTCTGAATAGGTGAAGTGCGGTTACTCTGTTTCACAGTGGGATTTAATTCTTTTTGTGACTTTGGGTCCTAGCGCGTGGATTCTGTTGACCGGCTGAGAGAAGTGCGGTAAGGTTTAGCCGGCGTGTTTGCTTTTCTAGCCACTTACCTTGGTAACACTAAAATAAGTAGTTGTAGTTAGCAGTCATTTTTGTAACCAAATTTATGTATGTAACAACTCTCTCCATCTTCTTATGAGCATGAATGGTTAGAGATGAGCCTCAGTTCTGCAAAGGAGATCCGCTGAAGCACCTGTAATGTATAGCAGAGGGTTACGTTGGAGTTGTGGCAATACCTTGGACGTAGAGGGCACGCAGCTGCTGTTAAAGCGTGTGTCTCCCCAGCGCTGAGAGGTGAGCAAAGCACAGAGCTGATGCCCAGGTGCCTTGGAAAGAGAAGCTCCCCTTTCTCTTTCCCATGCACCCGAAACCATCCCTGAGCTGCCAGTCGATGAGGATGCCTTGCTTTTCTTTGCGAGGGAAGTAACTCTGAATCGCACCTGGTTTTGTGCAGTTGCGGCAGCCGATTGCGGACCTTAAAATCCTTCTCTCCCAGGTCCGCCTTTCTACCCAGGCGTTTTAGAGGCTGTTGAGAAGTGCCCTGGCTGGGGGAAGCACGGTGTGCTGCCGGCACTGCTGGCAGATGTCTTGCGGAGGATTAACTTGCAGTTTTGAAAAGCATTTAAATGCTTCGTGTTTGCTGGTTACGTCCAGGCTTTGATGCCTAAGGGTGGCTGGATATAGAAATCTGACTGTAAATGCAATACTGTATTTTTCCTACATGTGTTATTGCCTGCCTTTCAAACAGCTAAACTAAACAAAACCACAGAGGGAAGACGACACCTGAGAGATGAGTTAAGAGGCAATGAGATGTTACAACCAAACTTTTAAGACGGAAAGGCAAATATTCATGGTAGAAATATCATTTTGTCATATCAAAGATGGTATGCAAAACAAAATAACTTGGGACTTTTGTAATTGATATTCTATTGTAATTTTTTTTTTAGGTTAAATTAAGAATTCTTGCTAACATGTTAAAACACACTTTCTAAAGCAAATACTTGCAAATTATACTTATAGAAATTTAGGTTTCATAGCTAACGGCTATGACTGATTAATGTTGTCATATTAGAGTGCGTTGGCAGAGGAACTTAATCAGGTACCTTGCTCAGAAAGTTCCAACTTTAAACCCAGAATTTGCTTTATGCGTTTAATACTGACTTTAAATATGACAACTTGGTTTGTACATGAATATTGCAGTATTTTATTTCCATATATTAAAAATAACATTTCCACTCAGGATAACGATCGCCGTTTTCCTGGGAGGGAGTGGTATGATTGTCATGACAATGTCATGTGATGGTAGAATTTCTTCATTGACGAATCTATAGTAGTTGTGTATACTTTATTTACCCATGTTTATGTTCCTACCAAAAACTAAAGGGTTTCTTTATTATTCATCTCCCTACTGAGATCTTGATACTCCCGATGCAGAATTGGCGCTTGCAAACTGAAATCCTCAGTACTATTTATACCACGAGGAGCATCAGTGAGTGCGACCGGTCATTTATAGCATTGCATCCCTAATAAAAAAGTGTTGAAAATCGCGTAATTTGTGATATAAACAGCACTCCAGGCACGTGTGATTTAAAATAGCCGGCTTCTAATGGTCTCAGCGAGCCATTGGATGCTTACCCGCAATCTAAAACAACCCGTGCTTACCGTAATTTGTATATCGATGTAGAAAATGCATGTGCGACAGACCAGCACGACCTGCGTGTTCCTTTTACGTGGCCTTCTTAAAACCAAAAGCAACTTTTTTTCTTTTCTTTTGTTTTCTTTTTTCTTTTTCCAAGGGCGTGGGGGGAGCAGTGGGTCACTCATTTTCGCGGGGGGCGGGGGATAATAATGTCCCACCTGCTGCATGTTTCTTAGTCTTTCTTGAGGCTAATGGCCTTGGTGGCCATGGGAGGACAGGTACTCGGTGCTGTCACGTTTCTGTAGCTGCGATAGGTCATTGCAGTATCGGAGGAGGCCACGAGTTTGCCAGTGTTTCGCTTCTGCCCATGAGTCTATAGACAGCTTAGTGCTGGACTGCTTTTAAGTATTGGGGATCCGTGTTCAGAGCCATCCGAAATATTCCTGTCTAGTTCTAATTTGACTGTGACTGTGCATTGTCATCCATACATATTGATATGAGACATATATTTAGAATTGCCTTGTGTAATATCTGGCATTTACTACATCTTTCCAGGTAAATCATCTTGCTGCCAGTCCAAATTATCGTACTTTGTCTGTTTATAACAACCTTTGGCGTAACAAACTATTGACTGTTCTTAGGCAGTGGGGATAATTTTTTTTTCCCATGACTTCTTGTGACTGACTTTGGCTGTAAAACATTTTTGTTCAACAGCAAGAGGGTTCTTGTTTTTGTTTTATTTTCTGAGATGTGTAATTCTTTTATGGAGGTTTTTTTTTTTAATTTCATATTTTTTTTTCTAACATTGCTTCATTAAACAATTAAATATTTAAAAAATGTAATATTTGGACCAGATGTTGTGAATAATAGTAGATAAAGCTATTTTATTCTGTATTTTTAAAGCTGTTCAGTATAAATAAACGCGGGCATAGATGCAGCTTGGCAGCGTGGTGTTACACTTCATTTTAAACATCCCTTTTGAAGAAGCGTCGGCGGTTTGGGAATCCAGGTGATGTGAAGAGCGAGCATCTCTCTGTAGCAAGTGCCACCCAAAAAATACAGCCCCTAACCGCCTTCCCGACCCTTCCAGCTCTCAGCCCACAGCTCATACCACGAAGATGCATTAAATTCCTGTGATTCGCGTGTAAGAGGCACTGCTGACAGTCCCTGTCTCTCGTCTGCTCCCTGTCCTGGCTTTCGGTTGAGGTGGCTCCCAACCTCTCGGGCTTCCAAGCGGCAGCAAAACTCCCTGTAAAAGCAGCTGCACAGGCAGCGCTGATGTGTTGCTGGGCAATGTCCATGCAGCAAAACTTAAGTGACTAATTTCCTAATTAAAATAAAAAAAAAAACTTCAAGTTCTCTTAGTACAGTGAGCAGAGGCTTTGAGTTATTCTGTCCAGTGAAGAATATGAGCAGCAAGAGCTACCAGCAGAGAAATAACCTCTGGTTTAGGGTAAAATAGAATCACAGACTGGTTTGGGTTGGAAGGGACCTTGAAGCCCACCCAGTGCCACCCCCTGCCCTGGGCAGGGCCACCTCCCCCCAGCCCAGGTTGTTCCAAGCCCCGTCCAACCTGGCCTTGGACACCTCCAGGGATGGGGCAGCCACAGCGTCTCGGGGCACCCTGCGCCAGGGGCTCACCACCCGCACAGGAGAGAATTTCTTCCTAATATTTAAATCTCCCCTCTTTCAGTGTAAAACTGTTCTCCCTCGTCCCGGTCGCTCCCCTCCCTGACCAAGAGTCCCTCCTCAGCTCTCCTGGAGCCCCTTTAGGGACTGGAAGGAGCCTTCTCTTCGCCAGGCTGAACACCCCCAACTCTGTCAGCCTGTCCTCCCGGCAGAGGGGCTCCAGCCCTCCCAGCATCTTCCTGGCCTCTTCCAGACAAATTCTCCTCCTAAAGTCAGGATTGGGAATTTGTCTGAATTCTTGCCCTACCCTTGACAATCTGTAGCCACAGCGAAGTCTCCTGTGCCCTTGTCAGCGCTGTGGTGTGCCCAAAGTGGTCCCGGAGCACAGTGTAGTTGGAGATGTCCTGTCACCCCTCTGTCGAGATAAATGAGCTGAGTATCGCCTTGCCTCGTCACCAGCATTTAAAAAGGAATCAGCTGACTGGCACCGTGCCTCGTGCCCAACCACTTAATGAACTCGTTGGTTTGATGTGGAGCTGTAATACAAAATTCCTACCGTTAGCCTGGAGCAGCCGCGGTGTGCGGCAGCTGCTCGCAATGAATCGGGACCCGGGAACGTCTGGCTGAGGCTACGCAGCACTTTTGGACGACTGTCAGCCTTCAGGGGATCTGAGCTGCTACTGATTTTAAGGGCAGTTAAGACACCGAGTACCTTTTTAACTCAGGCATAGCCCACCGCGACTTGTCTAAAAACCGGTGGAGTCGGATGGGAAGAAAAATGGCAAAAAAACACCAAAATCGGCAGCGAGAGGGGGTGAAAGTCTCAAAGCCGGTGGAGCAGCTGTTCGATCGGGGCGAGGGATTTCTCGTCGTTCCTGAGCTGGGCTGGGTTTGGGTCCGTGATGAAAAACCGCTCTGATCTTAATCCTGATTAATCCTTTGTGCTACTGGGTCAGAGCTCTGGAAATAATTGGGTTTCCTCCTTGTATCTCGCCTGAATCAAAATTCAGCATCGGCTGCGTCGACGCAGTAAGAAGGGCTTTGCCCCAGACGGAATTGCAAAACCTGAGGCTTTTCAGAGTGACCGAAACGTCCTCAAATGGGGACAGCACCCGTGTTTCAAAGAAACACGTTATCAGGTGCGAGCAAAGGCCTTTTTAAAAGCCGCGTCTCTTCCCATCTGGTTCCTGGAGACTGCGTAACGGCTAACAGCTGCTCCTCAGCTAACGTGTATCCACATGCGTAATATTGTTTGGTATTTACTGACAATTACCTTGGGGGTCTTAAAGTTGAACTAACGGGAAGCTGCCAGGGCGTGCAAGAAGGGAGTTTGGACGCTTGCTCAGTCTGGGGGAAAATACGTGAATTTTGGAGAATTTTGGAGCTGGTGCCTTATGCTTGGATCTGACTGAGGTCCTTGACCTCCAGGCTCAGCTACGGGAGCGGAAACAGCTGTAAATCCATCGAAGCCGAGGATTTAAAAAGCACCAAGCGCATTCCCTCCGCGCCGCTGAGCACCAAAACGCTGATGTAACCGCCGACGCAGGTGCGGTCCCGTCCCCGTGCGGCTAAAGGCAGGCTCTGACCTCGGAGCATCCTTTTCCTGGGAGATTGTCAGCAGCCAGGAGGGCGCTCGGGCTCACGGCCGCTGGCCGGGACCACGGCGGGGCAGAGGTTTTGGTCTCCTTCCACATGGGTTTGGTTCCTCCTGGGTTCGTGCTCGCAGCCGCCGTGCGGGTAAGGAGGAACTGGCAGCCTGTCCCAGCCCCGCAGGTTGCAGGGTGTCCGTATATTGGGTGAAATTCCTTTGATTTGGTAAATAAATGCCTCTGTCCGGGCTCCTGACCCACCACGTGTGCACTGAAGGCAACGAGCAGGATGGCGCAAAATCAGGATTTAACCCCCCTTCTGCAGACCTCCTCCTTGTGCTCACGCAGGTGCCCGCAGCAAACCCCTCTATTTATTTATTTTTTCCCCTTTTGCTCCGATTCCATCCAGCCCCGCAGGGCTGTGAGGTATGGTAAGAAGCTTTCTCTCTCTTTGGGGCTAAATCCCTGGGGTTTGGGGCTGGGATTTGCGCAGGGCGGGCAGCCAGGGGCCGGAGCTCCGCTCCATTGTGCGGCACGGCCGGGCTCTCCCGGCGACAAAGGGCCTCTCATCTCCGCCAGCCCTCGAAGATGCTGCTGGAATATAAATACTGACCCCCCCATTCCCGCTCGCTTTCGCCGAGTCAGTGTTTCCCCAGCCAGATGGCTCCTCCTGAACNGTAAAGACTCACTTGTTTTATTAAAGCAGCTGTTTAGATTATTTCTTTGGTTTCGGGGTTTGTTTTTTTTCTTTTTCCCTTCGTGTGGGCTGTTTCTAGGCAAATTCCTTAAAAAGAAAAAAAAGCCCGGAGAAGGCACAAAGCACTGGGAAAGGTCAGGAGCAGACAAAGGCAGAGGGACGCGGCCGCACGCTGCTGCTCTTCTGGAATACTGAATACTCCCTCCCAAACCCTCCCCGGGGCGGCGCGGGGCGCATGGGCAGGATGGGACCCGCAGCCCGGGAGCAGAGGCTGGAGGCTGAGCGCCGTTTTGGAGGTAACCGTGTCCCCAAGCTGCAACATCTGCTTGCAGGCAGATTTTAATTTTTTTTTTATTTTTTAATTTATTTCCTCCTCAATCCCCTTCTCGGGGGCAGATTTGGATCCGGATGGGATCTCACGGCTGTGGTTGGGAACCGGCTGCTGCCAGCGCACGGCCCCAGTGCACTGTCCCGAAGGCAGAATGGCGACGTGCGATGCCTGTATGGCTCTGGCACTGAAAATCACAGGCTTTGGGGCATTTTAAGGCAGAAATAACCACTTTAGCCTGTGCGATGCAGCCTGCAATGTTCCCTCCGGGAGTCCTGCACAGAGCTGGAGCCGATCATAAAAGCATTTCCAACCCGGGTGCATGGGATGAGGGATCCTGGTCCTGGCACTGGGCATGGGGCATCGTTCGGGATCCTGGTCCTGGCACCGGGCATGGGGCATCCTTTGGGATCCTGGTCTTGGGGTGCAACCTGGGTGCCAGAAACAGGCTGTCCTTTGGGAACGCAGTCCCAGAGCCTGAAGCAGGGGTTTGAGACGGAGCATCCTTTGGGATCCTGGTCTTGGGGTGCAACCTGGGTGCCAGAAACAGGCTGTCCTTTGGGAACGCAGTCCCAGAGCCTGAAGCAGGGGTTTGAGACAGAGCATCCTTTGGGATCCTGGTCCTGGCACTGGGCATGGGGCATCCTTTGGGATCCTGGTCCTGGGGTGCAGCCTGGGTGCTCGAAACAGGCTGTCCTTTGGGAACGGAGTCCCAGAGCCTGAAGCAGGGGTTTGAGACGGAGCATCCTTTGGGATCCTGGTCCTGGGGTGCAACCTGGGTGCCAGAAACAGGCTGTCCTTTGGGAACACAATCCCAGAGCCTGAAGCAGGGGTCTGAGATGGAGCATCCTTTGGG